>CM040424.1:96575525-96753025 GCA_022702705.1 Papilionanthe hookeriana x Papilionanthe teres | reverse complement strand
TTATTTTATCATTATTATATTAATTTTTATTATTTTATTAAATCTTGGTATCATTGCTAATGCTTTGTATCTATCATTCATTTTGGTTTGCCTCTGGTTGACTCTATTCTTCTCATTCATTTATTATTATTCTCATCTCCAATTAAATCAACTATTATATTAGTATAAGTTCTGAGTTATAGATTTAGTATAATTTGTGCTTTTATCATTACCATATTCAATTTTTAATTATATTTTATTGCTCACACATTAAACTTTATTTCATTAACAATTCTTTTTTATCTTGTATTAATTTTTGCCAAAATGACATTTCAATGTTTTTTCACTTGAAATATATCCTTTTTATTAATCTTCACCATATTTCTTATTTTTTTATGTTAACTAATTTATCATTTAGTTAATTACATTGGCATAGTACATGTCTTTCGCATTTTACTTAAGGCATTTCTAGGTCTATTTGTATCATATTCAACTTGAAATAATAATAATAATAATAATAATAATAATAATAATAATAATAATAATAATAATAATAATAATAATAATGAAATGATGATGATGATGATGATAATTTGATAATCTAATATGTAGCTTCAACTTTTGTCAATTATTTTTATATTTAGCTATCTTCTCCAGCATCTTGATTAACAGTAAAAATTGAGCTTGTATTTCAAAAATACTTTCAAGCTTTTAATATTAAATAATTCAATTGGTTACTAGTTTAAATCTTATAATATACACCTATTAGTAAATTGCATGAAAACTATTTATTTTAGCTTCATTCGTTTGAAAACTATATGTTATCCACTAACTTAAAAATTTTGAATATAAAATTATTATAGTAAACTTCTTATGAAATTATAATCATATATATATATATATATATAATATGCTTGGGGTCTTCAACTCAAGAACAATGGTTGGTTGGGGGGAACTTCAATATTATTGCTTCTAGTCTGGAAGGGATGGGAGGTTATCCTCCTAATCAGGCAGTCATTAAACTTTTTGTTGATGCCCTCATGGATATTGTCTTATATGACTTAGGGTATTTAGGGTTCATTTTCACTAGGAGAAGAGGCAAAATGCTTCAAAGGCTTGACAGGTTTTTTTGGGAATAATTTTTTAATTGATGCACATGATATATTTAAAGTGACCCTTCTTGTTAGAACCACTTCGGATCGCTCTCCTCTACTTCTTGAAGTTCATGATGTTGAAAGACCTTCCCACACACCTTTTATATTTTTGAATAATTAGTCTTCTTATCCTGATTTCCAAGTTTTTTTTAAGATTCATTGGGATTGTCAAAGTGGTGAAAGTTCCTGGATTAACCTTTGACAACTGCATAAAAATTTAGCAAGGGCTCTGAAGAATGGAACTGGGAAGTCTTTGGGAATATACATGTGAAGGTTCAATAGGTTGAATCATTGGTGGAGCAGTTGGAAGATGATTGTGTTATGTGGAGAGCTTCTTTTGTGATTAATTATACTTATACTCAAACCCAAGTTCAGGTTGTTATCTAGACTGAAGAACAATCTTTGAATCAAAAGGTTGTTGGTCACTTATTTGTTGATGGGGATAGAACTTCAATATACTTCCATGCATTTATAGAAAGAATGAGGCAAAGGAATTCCATCTCCAAAATTAAAACTTCTGAGGGTTGTTGGACTGTTGATAGAATGTCAATATTGTTGATAGAATGTCAATAATGCAGAGTCGTATTTCCTTTTTTCAAAAGCTCCTCTTTGCTCCATCTGATGATACCATGTCCATCAAAACTTATCTCTTCCGATTCTATGTTTGAACATCAATTTGCCTCTCCCCTTTATGAGGAAGAAATCAATTTGTTCACTTTTGATATGGATGGCTCCAAAACTGCTAGTCCTGATGGATTCACTGCAGACTTCTTCACAACTTGTTGGTCCACTATTAAGGAGGATGTCATTGTTGTTGTTAAATCCTTTTTTCAAGGACAAGTTTTCTACAAATTCTTCTAAACATCTATCATTACTCATTGCTAAGCTTCAATCTATTGTGACGTGGGCTGATTTTAGGCCTATCTATCGGTCTATCGTTCCAATATTATTAGAAAAATATTGGTGGGCAGATTGCAACCCCACTTAAGCACATTAATCAGCCCATTCCAAACTGCATTCATTAAGGTTAGATTAATCTTTGATAAAATTTTGATTGCATGGGAATTGGTTCTAGATTTATACAAGCCTTGTAGGGGAGGTAGCATGGTTATCAAGATCGATATCAAAACAGCCTATGATACTATTTCCTAGGAGTTTATATTGCTTGTGCTTTCTGTTAAGGGCTTTTCTCGATAATTATGCCATCTCACTAAGCATATATTGGACAACAACTATTATTTTATTCTTCTTAATGGGTAGTCTTATGGGTTTTTCAAATCTACTAGGGGCATCAGGTTAGGAGATCCTTGTCCCCTTATCTCTTTATTATTGCATTTGATTATTTATCTAGAGGGTTGCAGAATCTGTTTTCGTCAAACTAGCACATGATTTATAGCAGCAGGCACTCTCCTCTCATATCCTATCTCAGTTATGTTGAAGACATCATCATTTTTCTAATGCTTCTAAAATTTCAGGTAGAAAGCTTGTTGCCTTTCTACTCCATTTTGAGTATGTCTTTGGGGAGAAATTCAGTAAAAGTAAATGCTCTTTTTATACTGGGAGGAATGTTTATGTCTCTAGACGACAGTGGATTACTGATATTTCTTATTTTCATAAAGTTTCCCTTCCTATCTCCTACCTTAGTGTGTAGATCATTAAAGGGAAGAAAAAGTGATGCTTATTTGATGAGCTACTGGATAAGGTTTTTTGGAGATTGTTCACTTGGGAGAACAGCTTTTGTCTCATGGTGCTAAGCTTACCTTGCTAAAAATTATCCTATTTTTATTTCCTTCATATGATTTGCAGATGTTCAAAAAACTTTCTTCTTTTATCAAGAAATAAGAAAAAATATTCAATAGGTTCTTATGGAATGGCTACTCTTCTCAGAATCATTGGATTAGCTAGCATAAAATGTGCAGGCCTCTAAATGAAGGGGGTTGGGCTCTAGATCATTCCAGGAAACCATGCGGTTAATGCTATCAAACATTAGATCAAGTTCAGAGAGAGGTCTTAACTTTGGGTTAAGTATTTGTGGGAGAAGTATTGTTGCTCTTCTTATCCCCTTGCCTACCAAACACAACTGGAGGACTCCTTTATTTGGAAACAGATGAATGAGATGAGGGAAGTTGTTGAGCATTTAATATATTAGAAGCTGGGGGAAGGTAAATTAAGCTTCTGGTATGATAATTGGACCTTTTGGAGCCATTTTACTAGCTTATATGGTGGTCCTATGGATTTATAACTTTTTGTTAGGGACTACTAGAACCTGAATGGGCAGGATATTAATATATTATCTCAGTTGGTTTCTTCATATGATGTTGTTTACATCTCTAACATTGTTGTTATCTAATATGGTAAGTACAAATTGGTTTTAAAGGTTCTCCTAGTTCCTCTATTTCAAAATCCATTGCTAACTTTATGTATGTTAATGTTGTTCCTGCCTTAAACATTAAATGTATGTGGAATTCATTGCTCAAGCCTTCAATATCCTTTTTTGCATGGAGAATTATGCATTCTTTTATACCTGATAATATTTTAAAGCATAGAGGGCTAAGGTGACCCTCTATGTGTTGCTTGTGCAGGGTGGAGGAAGAATTTATTTCTCATTTGTTCATTTCATGTAAGGTCTCTTTAGGTGTGTGGTAGTTATTTTCTTTAACTTATTAGAAAATATTTTTCCTCCCATATGCTTGACTTTCTATTCAGGCTTGGTGGTTGGATTGGGCCTCTATCCCTAATCCCACTCTTAGGTGCCTCCCCATTATTATTTTTTAGTTCATCTGGGTCTCTAGGAATAATATTAAGCATGGCTAGCCTCCCAAAGATAACAGTATCCATATGATTATTTCATATATACTCAGCTATATTCAAAAAATTCTCAAATTCTCTGTTCTCAAGGAAAAGTTCAAGATTGATCAAGATTCACTTGGGTTATCTTTCGGCAAGGTTCCTTCTCCTGGTTTAAGACAGCCACTTTTAGTTTTTTGGGAGAAGCCTCCTCAATATTAGGTTAAAATCAATATTGATGGCACTCTCTCTGCCATCTCTACTGAAGTTGGTGTTGTCTTCATAGATCAAGTAGGGAATACTCTTTTGCTTGTTGGATCTCTTGTATTTGCTAACTCGCCTCTTATTTATGAGGCTACGGCTCTGCTGGTTGTTGTTAAGTTCACTGCACACTTTAAGTGGGATAAAATTATTATTGAGATGAACTCCTTCACTTTATGGCATGCCTCCAATAATTCTTCCAAAGCTCATTGGCAAATACTAAGTGTTCTTAAGCAAGTGTCTATGCTCTCTTCTCCCCTTATTATCTAGTGGCCTTATATCTTCAGTGAAGGGAACCAGCTTGCAGATTGGTTAGCCAAATGTACTTGTACTTCTCAAATGATATTTTTGCACACTTCCCCTTCTACTCTTCTATATCTTCTGATTCATGGAGATCTCCTTCCTCTGCCCTATGCAGAGACAAGGAAAGGCCCCAGTCGAGGAACTGTCAAATGGACCAGTCAAGGCAAATGAAGTTCATATTTTCGGAATTATCTCGGCTATCTTCAAGAGAGATGGAGAGTCATCACATCGGTCTAGCCATAAGAGGCATCTATCAGAAGGGGTATGTTATATCAATTCTTATAAGCATAACCATCCTCCCATTATTTTTACAGATGCAGGTCCTCCACCGAAAGCAAATCCATAAAATGATGTGATCGTCGTTAACTGTGTTGATTAACAACTACTAGGTGACTAGTACCTTAGTCGATACCGAAAGTTCAATGAACATGCTCTTCAAAACAGTATTTGACAAGATTGGGCCAAAAATTGACTGGTTGGCAGCACCAACCTGTCCACTATTTGGATTCTCTAGCGAGAGAAAAGAGGCTTTAGGTGGCATTGCTATGGGCATCTCATGGGGCGAGCGAGAGAAGCAATACACCAGCACGGAGGACTTCCTAGTGGTCGAGTCCCCTCCAACATATAATACTATTTTTGGTCAAACATCGCTGAACAATTATTGGGCGGTGACTTCGACCTATCATGCAGAGGTGAAGTTTCCTGACGGTGGATGGAAATATTATCACAATCTGAAGAAACTTGGAGCAGTCGAGAAGCTGCTACCGACGAGTGGTCACTAGCATCTATCTCGTGCCGCTTGACATCTAGATTCAAAGGGAAGGGGGTCTTAAGACCAATGAGGCCATCCCCGAAGTACTTATGTAAAATAATGGAGAGCCTAGTGAATTTTTCTAATCAGTGAAATCTTTGATGCATGGTATGAAATTTTGCTGATTCGGGCCCTTCACGAGCATCATAACATCTTCACTTGGACAGCGACGGAGATGCCTAGGATTTCGATTGATGTTGTTTTCCATCGATTGAACATCAGCCCAACTGCTCAACCAGTGCAGTAGAAGAATAGATCAACCGCCGAAAATTTGGCCTAGCCAATATCAGTGGAGGTGCAGAAGCTGAAGGAGGCTAGCTATACCTGAGAGGTCCAATTCCCAAACTAGCTCCTAAACGTTGCAATGGTTCATAAGGCTAATGGCAAGTGGAGAAGGTGTGTCGACTTCACAAACCTCAATGTTGCTTGTCTGGAGACACTTGTCTATTGCCAAAGATTGACACACTGATGGATGCAACGGTCGAGTACCCTGTATGTGTTTTCTCAACTTTTTTTCTAGCCAACAACAGCTCAAGATGCATTCGGCCGACGCGAAGAAGCAACTTTTGTTACTACTCAAGGTGTTTTTTGTTTCGATGTAATGTCCTATGGGATCAAAAATAATGTGGCGACCCATCAGCATATCATGGATGTACTTTTATTCAAATTAAAAATGAAAAAATATTGAAGTATATGTGGATAATGTACTAGTTAAAAGTAAATAGGCCGAACAATACATAGAAAATTCCTTGAAATGCATTTTTGGAGCATTGATTGGCAAATTATTGTCAACCCTCAAAAGTACAAGCAATTTTGGACATGTCATCTCCCCAAACACCAGGGAAGTCCAAAAGTTAATCGGTCGAATACAGGGCTCACCAATTCATCTCAAAGTCGGGTGACAGAAGCGCTGCATTTTTCATAGCAATAAGAAAAAAGCAGCATTTTGAATGGACGCCCGAATGCGAAGAAGTGTTCATGAGTTTAAAAGATTCTTTAGCATGACCTTCATTACTTAAAAGTCTGCAGCCATCGAAGGAATTATTATAGTATCTCGGAATCGGGCGAGACACTGTCAGTTCAGTACTTGTTAGAGAGGCAATCGAAGCCCATACCTGAACTGGTCTCTGTAGAAAACCAAATTCTGAGCGAAGGTGTGACGGTTCTGACGTTCAACCATATCGCAGGACAATATTCTTATCAAAGATGTACTTTTACATTTCATTTACATCTGACAAAGTCAGAATAGATGCATCGATGGCAGGCTAAGTTCCGAAGAGAGTAGGAGAATTCTTCGGAGCCAACGAGAGATCGCGGACATAGAAAATCAAAGGATGAATTTAGAGAGAAGAAAGCATAAAATATTATGTCACGAGCTCAAGCTCTACTTATAAAGTGGGCGCAGAAGTTGAGACGTGTTGAAAAGATAAGTGTTGCACTAGTCATCATTTTATATTAAATTAAATATTATTTTATTACAAATGACATTATTATAGTTTTTTAAGGAAAAACATAATAAAAGGGTATTCCACGGCTTCAGCCGAGACACACCCCTACTAAAGCATCATTCAGAAAACCAACTCCCGCCTAACCTAATTTATTCCATTCAGTCGACATCTTTGTGGAATTCACTCAAAACGGTAGATTCACGAATGGGCTCTAACTCAACCCGTACATTGCTCAATTCAAATTGAAGTGCCATAACCTTTGCATCCAACCTCACACGGCGAGCCAGCAAGGCAGCAACCTCTAAATGGCACGTAAGCAGCCTCCTCGATCATTTTTGCTGAAGGGCCAGTCATATCCCTCATCCGGTGCTCCATTGAACCAGATGACAGCTGTCGACTAACCAAATGTTCTTGTTGGCAGCTGTTGAATTGGTGTATCGACCGATACACGCCCTCTTCGATCGATGGAAGAGGTGTGTACGCTGGATTTTGCGGTTTAGCCACAAGCATTGGAGCAAAATCAACAATGACGCTCTTAGATGGCTCGCTATCAATACAATTCTCTAGCACGGCCGACTCATCCGCATTAAAAAAATTTCAAGGAATTGTTAAAACTGCCAAAGTCAGAAAAAATTTTACATAACCAAATATTTGTTTAATTCATACATATTAAAACTGCCAATGCCGACACGAATCTCAAAGGGAACGAGTGGCTAGGAATGAAGACTCAAGTGATCAAATTTTCAAATTAAAGAACTGGATGTCGACAAACAAATAGCCGACCAACTACATAGCGAATCGACCGACAGAACCATAGGCCGACGAACCTCTCACCGAAATTGATTGGCTTCCTTTTGATGGATCAACATTCCTCTCAGTGCAATTGAACTAATATTCGACGGAAGTTATATTTCATTTGCATTATAATATAATTTTCATTCAACATATACATCGATTCAGTTATTCGGATGATTATAATAATTGTTTTCTCTTTATATAATTGTATTTTGAGACCCCTATAAGTAGACAATCAAGACATAAATAAAGGGATTTTTCACACACACAACATACTCTCTCGGGGCGAGTTTTTCAAAGGACAACTTAAGAGATTTAAGACATACATATATAAATGTATGTATGTTCATGCATATATGTATGTATATGTATGTATGTATGTATGTATATATATGTATGTATATTCTAATATTTTTCTTATGCAAATTTTCCGTAGTCACGTATAAAATTTATCGGAAATATAGTACAATTAAATACCTCAATTAAATTTTCAAATATTGATAATAAAAATTTATTTTAAATATACTAAATAAATTAAATTTAACTGAAATGAATAATACGGTTTCTGTTATAAAAGTATTTCTTTTGTTTTGAAAAATGTTCTGGAATTTTTCTACTATTATTATTATTATTATTATTATTATTATTATTATTATTATTATTATTATTATTATTATTATTATTATATGAAAATACATTACATTTCACACAAAGGCATACATGATAGATACGTAATTTTTAATCAGATTTTTCGTGTGCTTTATTCATAAGGCCTCGATTATTTGCTTCCAGTGAAAGAAATTATATATTTTTCAATATTGAATTACAAATTATAATAATTATATTTTATCCATTTTTATTGTGGAATAAATAATTAAAATCTTCATTTATATTATAATCTTATAGTTACAATAATAAATTTATTATTTTGAACATTTGAATTAAAAATTTTTAACTAAAAAAAGTCAAATGACATGAATTATATGCACCAAAATAATTTATTTTACTTTGAAAACGGTATTACATCTTCTTACTGTTACATTAAAATGTCTTACATTTCATAATGGTGTACTTTACATAGTTGTAAAAAAAATAAATAAAAATTTAACAGGATGAAATAATAAGCAAACAAAGTTAGTTGATTTAAATACTATTTAAATATAACTGGAGAAGAATTAAAAGTCATTGAAAACTATCGCAAAAAAATTATCCTAAAGCACATTGTTATTAAAACAATAGAAAATACGTTTTGGATAAGAGGCAAAATTTGCCATTGATCATTTTATAACTGTACAAAGGCGAGCAAAGAAAAACTTCATAGCATTAGCAAACAAGTAAAACCGGGCTCAGAAAAGCATTCCATAGTGATGAATTTAGAAACTCGACGACAAAGGAATATTAACAATGTGACGTCGCAAAGCCACATAGAAGTTTTGGATTCAATACGTTACAACGGATAGAGTTTTAAAGAAAAATCTTAAATAAATGTCACAAATCATCACTTACGTCTTTTGGACTTGTTCTTGGTTTCAAGCCTTTGCCTTGCTGCCTGGAACTCTTCTTCAGATGGTTCTGGATCTCCGGTCGGAACATGCTTTGCCATAATGGACGAAAGAACAGAATTGAATTGCGCTTTACGGCCACTTTGTCGTTGGGAAATAAGCACAACAAGATCGGTATCTGTTTGCGCTTTTGATCTGAAAAGAATGCAAAATTGATAATGAGATCTAATTCCTTGATTTTCAAGACTGATAAGCCTCCGTGAACTAGAAATGAAGGAAAGAAAAAGCAGGAGTGTAACTGCAACGCAAACAGACAGGTGGTTGTTTTTAGGAGAATTTATATACATACCACACAATTCTTATGTATTTACATATCTAACTCTCAAATTTTGTTATCTAACATCTCGGTGTTGTAAACTTGTATATGAAGATAATGACAGATATTTTTATGATATGTTAAAAGATTTGAGTGGTATACATATAAATATGAACGTCTGGGTGTTAGACAGGTTAATGCATGAGAATTGTGTGGATTGTATGTAAATGCCCCTTGTTTTTAATAGCAGAAGGCGAGGTAGAGTGACCACCCACTTCTTTTTCCTGGCTAGAGGATCTTTTGGTGGTTCAATCGAAGATATTTTCTTTGCCCATTTCTGATATGCTCTAGTTGTTTTGAGTTCTCCTAAAAGTTTGTGAACGAGTCAGCAACATAAAATAGCAGGCCAGAGAGAGTCAAAAGTAACATTTTGAATTACAAGACAACAAGAAAAGGTTAAAGATAAAAATAATAATAAAAGATAAAACCTTGATTACTGATTTGAGACAAGTTACGATGCCGAAAAGCACTGTTTCTCAGAATTAAGTTTCACGACCAGTTTCAGAGAACATACTCGAAAGTATGCAATTTTGTTCTTTGGAGCATAGCTTTCCAGAAAAATATGCAACCATAATCTTTTAAAGCTTAATTTAATTTACTAGAGGGTCATGGTTTGAATCTTACACTCGCAATCAGTTTTGAAGCTCTAAAATTTTAAATTTAATTAACAAATAAAATTCCTTTTCTATTTTCTAGTTTTGATTCAAAATTTGTCACTTTAGAACACATCTTTACTGTTTTAGGAATAAATTCTATCTTCCTCATTTTTTCCTATGATTTTCTATATTTTTATCAATAAGATGTTAAAGCATCTATAATTCATATGCATTAGCTTCTAGTTCAATATCACATCATTTGCATTTTTATCGTGAAGTCATAGTTTGACTTAAATTCTGGTCCATGCCACATATACTTACTGAAATTTCATGTTTATCAATTAGTAAAACCTCATGTGTTCTCCCTTCAAAATAAAAAATCTTATTCTTCCAGCTTTGAAGCGTATGCTGCACTTTACAAGAGATTAAAAATTTCACCTAGCACTTTCATTTTTAAACATTGTCTGTGAGCGCCAAATATAAAGTCAAATTATTTTCAAGAGATGTAAAAATGAAAGCCAAACCTTCATTTATTGCCTCATCTATGATGTCCTTAAACCGGTGAGAGTCAAGTTCTCGATAGGAACAGATCATAGAGCAAAAAAGCCTACAAGGAAACCAACAATTAAAGATTTGCCAGATGGTAAATACTCGTAAGCGAGTTTATCAGATTGCAAACATTCTAAGCGGCAAAAACCCAAAGCACTTGAAGCTCACAAAAGACAAGTAAACTAAAATTTATTTACCTGTCCATATTACCCTTGTATTTTGTGTATAGTTCCTTCAAATCTTTTTTCTCTGAATCTGATCCACGGTAGTTCGCCTCAAATTCTTCAATATCAGCCTCCGTGACCTAAATCCATGAAGAAACATTTCTACGTAATGAATAAATAAAGATCTAGAATTGAATCATAGAATTGATACTGCAAACAGGAAAATTTTCAGAAGTACCCTCTTATAGACTGAACGGAAGTACTCTTGAAGATTATCAGCTGCATTTCCTACAAGCATCTGATTGATAAAACAATTATGATCAAGTTATGGCTTTACTGGGAACGAGTTAAAATCATATGAAAGAAAACGCTCTAAGAATTTACATCATCATCAACCAAACCAGTCTGATCATATAGGGTTCTTTTATCCTCATCACCTAAAATAGATATCACCTTCTGCAAAAGCTGAAATTTCTCTTTTGCTTCCTAAAAGGGAAAAAGTGGTTACAGAAAAGGCAGAAGGCATTGCAATAAAGAAACAGGTACACGGCGATCATAGGCAGCGCTTTACATCATCTCCAGGATTCTTATCAGGATGAAGCCGGAGAGCCAACTTGTAGTATGCCTTCTTTATTTCCTGTTGAGAAGCTGTCCTTTCCACACCCAATACCTGCAAGTAAACAATAATCTCAGGTTCGAAGTTCTGAACACAACTTAGTTTCCGATTTCACTACAGGAATATAGAAGAACGCCACAAAATTAAGTAACAGATTAACAACAAGAAAGTTACCCCACACAGTTTTTATATAAACCAAAGCTCTCACTTTTTAGTTCTTCTTAATGCCTTCACATGCACGTGGACTGTAGAGCTTAATTTCAACAAGTTTAGGAAGTTTCAATATTCAAAATCCATTTTGTTGAGATAAGGCTAATTATGACCAAGACTTTTCACTACATTTCAATATTTCTTATATAATTTAATAAAATACATAAAAATACAATATAATATTACAAGTCAAATATACACCATATTGGAAGTAAAGGATGCTTCTGATTTTCTACAAGTAAATTGAAGTTTTTAGTATGAGAGAAACAACCTGCCCAATAAACAGAACATAAGCATGCTGGGGAATGCCAAATTTCAATATGAATAAAACTAAACCAATTAATTTGGGCCAATTGTAACAAGTTATGGTTTGAATCGAGCTCCTCAGATAGAAAAACTCATAATAAAGGGATCAATCAAGATTCCAATTTCCACTAGCCAAAAGGAACAGGAATCATACAAAACTAAAACCTAAAAGGTTAAGAAACTCATACTAAAAATGAAAGAATAACAGAAGCCGAAAAATGCCAAAATATATCCTCGATGCATGTATCCTATATTATGAATGGTTGCATGCTAATTGCTGAAAACATAGCATCCCCAAATACAAAGGGAATAACCTCCTATATTAATTTCAATACATCTTGGGATTACCCAAAATAGCTCATGCTCACCCACCAGGCTAAAATCAATTAAAATTATATAACTGATAAATACTTGATTCTTTTTGCCTGATTTTAAACTGTTCAATATTAATATTAATCTAAAATAGCTACAACAAACCGCCAAAACTTAAACCCATGATAAAAAAACGCTAAAAAAATAGAGTGAACAAATGACATTAGGAAGCACTTTAAATGTGATTCTGTATTATATTGAGACAGCTTATTTCTATTAAAAGGGTTTCATTTATATACTCTAATGCAGTATAGTAAACAACAAAATAAATTGGAAATAAAAAAGAAGAGTCATCTATATCATATTCTACCATCAATTGTAGTTCTGTAAATATGAGCACTAGAACTATGCAATGTCATGGCATATTTTGTCATGCTGAAGCTGAGTACAGCCTACGATAGAAATTCATATGTTTTATGGTAACTATTTGAAATGTAGTTGGAAATAAAGGAAATTATAGTTCATTGGGATCAGTTAATCCATTTATCTTGCACGTATAACAAAATAATAGAGCACAAATTAAAAAGATGTATTGCTCCCGAATACGAAAAATGGTAGGTTGTGTTAGGTAGTTAACAGCCAGTATAAATTTTTTGTCGAAAAAATCATAACATAAATCATTAAAATCATTGTGTAAATCTTAATGCATCCTCTAGAAGAGACGTGTTGTAAGATCTGAATACAATAAAAAATGTGCAAGTGACACTACACTAGCACATGATTGTAGTGTTAAATAAGCAGAGTTCCCACGTTATGGACGAATGCGGGCAAAAGAGTTAGTCCATAAAATTAAGAGGATGGGAACTTATAGTATAACTACTCTCACAAGTAAATTAATGAAATTAATAAATATTATAATTCATATGAAAATAAATATCTTATGCATTCAAGAAACTAAGGGTCCACTTGAGACGATTGATGCTTTTTGAAGAAGCGGTTGTGAAGTTATTTCCCAAAAACCGCTGCTAGAATAACATTGAGATATGTTTGGATAATTTGTTGTGTTATAGTTTTTTCTGATGAAAAAGACAATTATACCCTTATAGATGTAAATTAGTTGAATGAAAATAATTTTCAAAAGAAATTATAACAAAATAATAAAAACAACTTCAACATGAATCCAAATTTCTTCAGTACATTAAGTATAAGTCATCATTTTATATATAATATTATAATAATAAAAACCATAAAAACAAGTAATAATGTTATAATAATATTTGTCCTCGTATCCAGACAATCAAGTTTTCGAGATAACTTTTTGTCAATAACATCTCTCCTGCCTTGTTCACTGTTTGGAGCAAATTCATTTATACCATCAATCATCGAAACATGCAATCCTCATGTGTCATATTTCTAAGAGAACAACAAAATCTCCTCACATAGTGTGAATTTTTGAATTATGCTATATTGATTCCATAGAGAATTCACCTATAAATAGGTGATTACAAGTACAAAAATAAGGAAAGAAATTAAGTCATTTCTATAATTACGGAATAACATAAATAGCTAAAATTAAGGAATTAAAATAATGTTTAAATATAGCACGTATTAAAGGGTAATTATGAGCGTAATTCCACACTCCCCCTCAAGTTAGGTTGTACAGATTGTACATGCTTAACTTGTTGTTTAGCTCATCAAAGCTTGGCTTAGGGAGAGCCTTGGTGAGAATATCTGCAGTTTGGTCTTTAGAAGGAGTATAGACCAATTCAATGATTCCATTGTCCACTTTCTCCGAAATGAAGTTCCGATCAATCTCAATGTGTTTCGTTCGGTCATGATGAACAGGGTTCTTTGCAATACTGATTGCTGCTTAATTGTCACAGAACATCCTGATAGGATTTTCTCCCATAATCCTAAGCTCCTTGAGAAATCTTTTGATCCACATTCCTTCACAGATACTCAGTGCTAGCGCTCTGTATTCTGTTTCTGCACTACTTCGAGATACCACCGATTGCTTCTTGCTTCTCTAGGTAACTAGATTGCCGCATACATAAGAGCAATACCCAGAGGTTGATCGTCAGGTGGATATGTCTCCTGCCCAGTCAGCATCAGTAAAAACTTTACCCTTTGACTATTATTCTTTTTGAATAATAATCTTTTACCTTGAATCATCTTTAAGAATCTTAAGATTCGGTTAACAGCTCCCATATGTTCCTCAGTAGGACAGTTCATGAATTGACTCACTTTACTTACCGAAAAACTTATGTCTGGTCGCAGTGGGGGACAAGTAAATAAGTCTTCCAACAACCCGTGATATCATCCTTTGTCGGTGGTAAACTATCATTCTACATTCCAATTTTGTTATACGGGTGCATTGGAGTATCAATTGGTTTGCATCCAAGCATATCAGGTTTCTTTCAATAGGTCCGATGTGTACTTTCTTTGAGTTACGGCTATCCCCATTTTGGATCTTGCAGACTTCCATTCCAGAAGAACTTCGAGTCTCCGAGGTCCTCGATTTTGAATTCATGGGCTAGAAACTTCTTCAGTTTTGTCAATTCTTCAGTGTGATCACCTGTAAGAATAATGTCATTCACATACACGATGAGTACAGCAATCTTCTTCTCGGATCTTTTTGTGAACATTGTATGATCAGCCTGATTTTGAGTATAACCGCATTTGATAACTGAATTGGTGAATCGGGCAAACCAAGCACGGGGAGATTGTTTGAGACCATAGAGAGATTTCTGGAGCTTGCATACTTTGCCACTAGGGAAGGATCCTTCTAGACCATGAGGTAAATCCATGTATACATCCTCTTCAAGATCTCCATTAAGGAATGCATTTTTGACATCAAGTTGCATTAGCGGCTAGTCTCGGTTCTTTGCGATGGAGAGTAGGATTCTAATGGAGTTCGGTTGGCTACTAGGGTGAATGTCTCTTGATAGTCGATTCCGTATGATTGCGTATAACGCTTTACTGCAGGTCGAGCTTTCAACCGATCTAAGCTTCCATCTGCCTTACATTTGATTGTAAATAACCACTGCATCCTACTGGTCTTGTATTCTTGGGCAAATCAGACACAATCCACGTTCCATTCTTTTCTAGTGCAGCAACTTCTTCATTCACAGCTTTTCTCCATCCTGGTTGTGAGAGTGTTTCCTGAATAGAATCCGGGATCTCTATGTTGTCAATAGCAATGACAAATGCATGATAGGGAGGAGATAACTTCTCATATAAAACAAATCGAGAGATAGGATGTTGAGTGCAAGGAATATCAGAATCATCTCTCACAGGCGGGGTAAGCTCATAGTCACTAGTGTCTATAGATTCAGTACCTGAGTGAGTTTCAGAGAGGTTTGGAGCCGGATTAGATTCTTGGACAGCAGCTGGAAGTGGTATTTGGTTCTCTATTCTTTCAGCAGTTCTGTTCCGTCTTGTATAGACCCGAAGTTCCTGAGGTGCGGGATGTGTAGATGGGTTTGGCATAGGAGATGGAGGAGGTTTGATAGCTGGTGAAAGATCCGTCTCAATTGGTAAAAGAACACAGGGTTGTTTTTCACTACGACTCTCCCCCTGAACGACAGACTCTGGGTAGTATGGCTAATGCTCAAAAAAGGTGACATCCATAGAATTATAGATCTTTTTAGTTGAAGGGCAATAACACTTGTAGCCTTTTTTATTGGTTGAATACCCTATGAAGATGCATTTGACTGATATGGGATCTAATTTACTGCGGTGTTGTTTGTGAATATGAACAATGACGAAGCAACCAAATATTTGGTAGGGATAACTGAAGGGAGGACACGAGCAGTTGGATAGGATCGAAGGAGGACATCAATTGGACTAAGGAAACCCAGAATACGAGAGGGCATCCGGTTTATGAGATAGACAGCAGTTGATGTTGCCTCGCCCCAATAAAATTTAGGGACCGATGTGGTGAACATGAGACTGTGGGCTACCTCCAACAAGTGACGATTTTTTCGCTCGGCAACCCCATTTTGTTGGGGAGTATCAACACACGTGCCAAGGTGAAGGATGTCATTGTGGGTAAGAAAAGTTCCTAGGGAGGTGTTGAAAAAATCTCGTGCATTATCTGTTTTAAGAGCCTGAATTTTAGTGTCAAATTGAGTGAGGATCATTTGATAGAAGGCACGAAATATTGGTCTTACCTCGGATTTATCACGCATTAGATAGATCTAGGTCACGCGTGTGTGATCATCAATAAATGACACGAAACATTGGGCCCCAGAAATATTTTTTTCACGAGAAGGACCCCAGACATCGCTATGGATTAGGGAAAAGGGACAAGTGGGTCGGTATGATAAATGAGGAAATGAAGTACGAGTGTGTTTGGCAAGTTGACAAAATTCGCAATTAAAGGTGATAGGACTTTTATTAATAAATAAATGAGGAAACGAGTTTCAAGGTACGTAAAATTAGGATGACACAAACGATAATGAAGTAACGTGATTTCACTATCATTATTAACACTTGGAATGAAAGACGGATGTCTTAGGGGATTTAAGCGAGACGGACTTGATACTTGGAAGCACTGCAGGTTGGTGAAACAAGACCAACAGAGGATTTGTTAAGAAGATAAAGACCATTGCGCAACTCAGCACTGTCAATCATCCTCCCCGACTTCAAATCCTGAAATTCACAAACATATGGAAAAAATTTAGCAACACAATGACAATTATGAGTGAGACTACTTAATAGAGGCAGGATTACAATCCAAAGTAGGAACATGGAGCACAGAAGTGAGAAATAGATGCGGAGAGATGCGGACGAACCAAGACCAACAGCTTTGGAGGCCGATCTATCGGCAATCCGAACAGTGAGGGTTGGATTACACGGTCGGTAATCCACTAATAAGCAGATATCCACGATCATTTGATTGGAGGCACCTGAGTCAACAATCCATGGGCGAGAAGAGGTTGAATCCAAGACGAAAGCAGATGAGAAAATACATTGTTGGGCAACAAGGCCGATGGCACCTGATGTTACACTAGGAGGATGGATCGGAGACGGTCGACCGAGCATCTTCAGGAGAGCATGAATGCGTTCTTCATCGAACGGGCTCGTTCTGAAGAAGCTTTGGTGGTGATGGTGGTAGCTGCCCGAGAATCACGTTTGGTCTTTCTATTGGTGGGTTTTCCATGAATCTTCCAACAAGTATCCCGAGTATGGTCAGGACGGCGGCAGTGATCACACCGTGGCGGTTGTCTGTGGATGGGATGTGAGTAGCAAGGGCGGATCCGTCAAGGACTGGAGTGGAAGAGGAAGCACCTAACATGACCTTTTGGCGACTCTCTTCGCGGCGCACATCGAAAAAATCTTCACGAATTGTTGGGAGAGGTTTCGAACTTAAAATCCGCGAGCGAGTCTGGTCAAACTCAGATTTGAGGCCGAGGAGAAATTTGAAGGTGCGCTTCTGTTCCATGATTTGGCGAAATATAATATTGTCTTCGGGACACTTCCAAGGGTACACCTCGAATAGATCTAGTTGCTGCCAATATCGAGTAAGAGTATTAAAGTATTGAGTGACGGAGAGATCACCTTGACGAAAGTCATGAAGAAGGGTCTCAACCGCAAAGAGTTCGGTTGTATTATCCGGCACCAGAATATGTCTCGCGGGCGACGATCCCGGATATCCTTAGCCGTCTTATAGAGGAGAAAATTCTCGCCGATATCGAGGACCATCGAGTTAACAAGCCGAGGCCATAACCATATTATTTTCGGATTTCAAGTTTTGTATGATGGATCCGTCGTCGTCGGAGCGGAGCATCACCGAGTGAGGTAGTCATCTTTGCCTTTGCCGCATACTGAACATCATGGCCGATTGCGACCATTGGAGATAATTATGGTCTGTGAGTTTGTGATTGGTGATGAGGACAGAGTTATTATCTGAATTGCTGGGCATCGAAGACCCAGTTGTGGAAGGGTAACTAGAAGTGACGTCACTAGTGGAGGACGAGTTGCAGGCATGGCCGTACTTAGTCATCGGAGAAGAGAGGAGTCCAATGGAATGACTAGAGACGAGGTTGCGTCCACGAGGAGCACGGCTGGAACGGGCTGTGCTTGTGATTGGTCGCGGAAGAAGCGTCGGCAATCGGAAGTAGACAATCGTGGGAAAGGCGTGATTCCTTGATGCGCTCGGACGAACGATCGCAGGAGAGGGGAGGAGACGTCGAGAGAGTATGCCCGAGAATCACGTTTGATCGGCAGGAGACGTCGAGCGGGAGAAGTCTTCTCTGGTCGAGCGGGAGACGTCGAGCGGTCGAGCGAGAGACGTCGAGCGGGACGATTGCTCCGATCGAGCGGGAGACGTCGAGCAGACGGGCGGACGATCGAAAGGCAGGAAGCAGTCGAACGATCGAACGGGACGCAGACGTCGAGCGATCGAACGGGACGCAGACGTCGAGCGATCGAACGGGACGAGAGGTCGATCGAACGGGATCGAGCAGACGATCGAGCGGGATCGAGCGGGACGCCGACGTCTAGCGAGACACAGACGATCGAGAGGGACGAGACTCGATCGAGCGGGACGAGGCTCCGATCGAGCGGGAGAGGCTTGATCGAGCAGGATAGCGGGAGAGCTTGAACTATGGCTTTGATACCATGTGAATTTTTGAATTATGCTATATTGATTCCATAGAGAATTCACCTATAAATAGGTGATTACAAGAATAAGAATAAGGAAAGAAATTAAGTCCTTTCTATAATTACGGAATAACATTAATAGCTAAAATTAAGGAATTAAAATAATGTTTAAATATAGCACGTATTAAAGAGTAATTATGAGCGTAATTCCACACATAGCTATCTTTCCTTTCTGATTTATATTAAGAACACTGCGCATCACTATAGTAGTACAGAACTCTTGAAGTATCTAATAATATTGAACTCATTTTCCCTTATACTGTTGGAATAACAATGAGATCTGTTTGGACAATTTGTTGTGTTATAGTTGTTTCTGATGAAAAAGACAATTATACCCTTATAGATGTAAATTAGTTGAATGAAAGCAATTTTCAAAAGAAATTATAACAGAATAACAAAAACAACTTCAACATGAATCAAAATTTCTACATTACATTAAATGTAAGTAATTATTTTATATATAATATTATAATAATAATAACCCAAAAACAAGTAATAATGTTATAATAATATTTGTCTTCGTATCCAAACAATCAAGTTTTCGAGATAATTTTTTGTCAATAACATCTCTCCTGTCTTGTTCACTATTTGGAGCAAACTCATATATACCATCAATCATCGAAACATGCAATCCACATGTGTCATATTTCTAAGACAACTACAAAATCTCCTCACATAACTATCTTTCCTTTTTGATGTATATTACGAACACTGCATATCACTGTAGTAATACAGAACTCTTGAAGTATCTAATAATATTGAACACATTTTTCCTGAGATTATAATATATTATGCTTTTAATTGACAAATTAGACTTTATATACAATAAAATAATAGCAAAAAAATTAGGGTTCATAATCAGATGAAAAATAAGATATAAAGAAAAATATGTATCTCGAAAATTATAACCTTAAAAATTAAAATATCAAAATATGAAAAAAATAGACATTAACCAATCTTCAATACATCTGAAATAATAAACATAAAAATTAAAACACTAGAAAATATTAATTAAATAAACTCAATAATTCACTAAAATAACTCAATGTCTTCACTCAAATGTATCATCTCCTGAACAATCTCCCCTTCTAATATGTTGAAGACATTCGCATTAGTCTTCCTCGAGCGACGAATGACACGCTAGATGTTCAAAAGCTTCTATTGGTATGCATGTTGGATCTTCATTCAAGACTCTGAAATCAACATTGACCTGAGATTGATGTATCAATATAAAATTATGTAGATTTGTCTATGTAATATGTATTTTTATCAGTTTTTTCAAGGAATACATTGGTATATCTAGAAATATGATTCATTTCTTTTTTTGTATGTCAAATGATCTCTCAATAACACTTTGTAATTATGAGTGTCTTTTATTGAAGAACTCATTCTTCCCCCTAATCACTTGGCTGCGACTCTCAAATTTAGAACGGGAAGTGCTTTAAGAAACATTTTTGTATGGGATATCCTAAATCGATGAATTAATATTTTCCTAATAAAAACATTATTAATACACTCTTTAAATGTAATATTTCAAATATGATCATAAATATGTTAACTGGGAGAAGACATTGAAAAATTGTATTCATGTCGTCGGTTAGCGAATTTAAAAATATGGCTATCAAGAGCACTCATGTTTCATCCAGTCATTAAAAACGTAAACACATGTTGAAGTCACAGACTACTAAAACATTTTGTGTTACAGACCAACGGCTTCCTGTATATACAATTTTATTTGTTGTAGACGTGTGCATCGACATTTAGGTCATAAATTGCTCCTATACAATCTTATTTAATTGGAACAATTTTTTGTAAAACATTCATGCAAATTAAATAATAAATGAGTATCTTGAACAACGACGTGTATCTCATACCGGTATGGATTTCTCTTGGTGTATGCGCAAAAGCATAATCCATGAGTTCGATAATATTGTTTGTCATTCTGACCATAGAGTTAACCTCAATATCAAAACATATGTTAATCATCTCTATTGAGTTTCAAAATTGCTCAGAATTACCACGAATTGGCTCATTAAATGACATATTATATTAAATGATATCTAGTACTTCCCTGGATATAAATCGAGACAATCTATATAAAACATAATTACTTTGCAACTCATCTAGCAAATCACCAAAAAAAAATTCCAACATATGAAACATACTATGAATTCTGCGCGTATGACCTTGGAAGAAGTCACCAATCCACATGTCACCCACATATGACAATAATACATGTGTCCACAAATTTATCTAATAGTATTCATTGGTAAGACATGACGTAGTAGTCAAAGTTGTTGTTCGTTCAAGTATCTCTAAATTCTCATCTTCATTTGATGGATTTATTTAACTATTTTATGCATATCATAATATATTAAAAATAACAAATTATACTATAAGTGAACAATTACAAAAATAAAGTACTATAACTAGTATTAAATATACATGTTGAAATGTTACATTAATATATCATAGGATATTGGTTGGCATAAAAATTTAAATTATTACACCCCAATGAGAAAAAGAAATTAAAAAAATATAAATTAGATTGATTTTTTAAAAAATATTGAAGGTAAAGAATCCTTCGTGCTGACATCATCGTCTCGAATGCCACAGGCTTTGTTCAATCCTCTAGAAGTTGTATGCCAAATATATATAAAGACATATCATCGAATGTATCAGGACTGTAGTCCAATAGCTTCACCTTTGTATCATAGTTGTGTAACCTAAAAAGCAGTGCAAACATTGAATGTCATACTGGTACAGTTTATAACCAGCAATAAAATCTGCTCAGATAAATGTTAGGTGTTGACCTTTACTTTCTTTTCATGCTTTGGAATGGCTTGATTCATATTGTTCTCTCTCATGTGATGCTTCCACATGAATTTCATTTGAATGAGCATATTCAGGTTCATCTAAATTCTGGGGGAAGTCTTGTGTTGCCTAGACATTGGAGCTCGTGACCACAAAAACAAGAACATATCATGTTTCTCCAATTAAGGTTTTTACTAAAATCTTAAATGTTTTAGCATTGGACAGGACCTATAATTGATAAAATCAAAATTCAATAAATGTGAAAATAGAAAGAATTCAGATATCATTTTCTACTTGCTAAATTTTTTCTCTCCATCAATCCTCTAATGTATTCATTATTTTCTTAATAGGACCTCAACATAATCCAATTGCTCCTCTATTTAATTCTTTCCACAATTTTTATTTTTTTTTCAATTGAGTTTATCATACAATTTTCTTGTTTTTTTATGAAAGCTTTTTATTACATATTGTCAACCTACTTTATTAAAGTGTGTGGCTAGTCTATTGCCAATTTCAATCTCTTTTAAACATGAATCACAAAATATGATTTTGACCTCTCTCCTGAATGTCTTATTTACAAAATTCCTTCTATTTCTCCATCTAAAATATCATGCAGATAAAAAATTTTTTGAAAATAATATAATTTAGGTTACAATTTAAAAAATAATTATAAAATTGAAACAAAATTTTAAAAAGACAGCCAATTGAATTAGAGCTCAATGAGAATAATGTATTAAAGATTACTCCAGGATCACCAACTGTATCATACAGGCTTTAAACCACACAGTATATGTGGTTAGCAATATTATGTGTACTTTAAGACCAGATAATATATGTAGTTAAAAGTGGCATGTGTGTTATAAGATCAATGAGTATTTATTGTTTTCAGTATCATGAGTGCATTAAGACTAAATAGTATCCATAATTAACAGTTTGATGTGTGCTTTAAGATTAAGTAGTATATGTTTTTAGTAGTGTTATGAGCGTTTTAAGACCATATAGTATATTTGGCCAATAGGTAAAGACAATTCTATAAGTAACAATTGATGATCAGTTGGCCTCTTTGTTCTTTTTTTCCATAATTGATCTACATAACATTATGAAAAACTAAGCCATCAAAAACCGCGATACATATATGAATGCATAAGAGTTCGCTTATTTGAATGCAAAACATCAATCAAATTACACCCACAGCCAAAAATCATCAATGCAAAATCACAACCAAACTACAGTCAACACAAACCACAACTATCAATGCAAAGCCACAACCAAAACCAGAACCAAACTCTACCATCAGCCAACGTTGCAAAACTACATCGACACCCATAGCAAACAACTAACAGAGACCAGCAAACAACTAATAGAGACCAGCAAACCACACCCAAAGACAGCAGGCAACAGAGATCACAAGACCACAAAAAAGTTGCATCATCATCACCAGCAATTGTGTACATCAAGGTGAATAATATATTGTCATGATAAGATCAAAAAAGTGTATCATTCCATTACAATTTGTTTGGATGATTACCAAAAAAACTATAAATATGTCCCTTTGACTAACGATATTAAATTCATAATTTCTTATGTAAATTCACTATAATAAAGTGCATCACTCCATTTTTGGGTGTTGCATGAAACTTATAAGAAAGATTTACATTTACATACATACTACTCAATTCATGTGTATGTACATATCCAACAACACAAGCTCACAACCACAACCAAAACGACAACCATACCCACAACCATGGTGAAGATGGCATTGCAAAATCACAATCAAATCCTCTCTATAACCCACATGTAACCACAATCATATAAGAAATACAAGAAGCCCCACACCACACCCACATATACAAAATGAGAAGCCCCACCCCAACCACAAATATATAAAAAAAATGTATGTTTTGGTGCTTATGTGAAAAAATTTTATGGAACTCAAGTTCTGAAAAATGTAGAAAAAACAATATCATTTTTTGAAAGCACCAACCTCATCGCTCAAACAGAAAAGACATTTGTGAATGAAGAACACATAAGTTTGGAAATCAAAACAAAATTTATATATATTCAAGTAAAACTCAAATTATGGAGGTCTGCATTGCAACATAAAAGAGTTCATTTAAGTAGATCTAAAATTGAATACATGGAATGAAATTTTAGTAGTAGTGGCTGCAGTGACAGAGTTATAATTATAAGTAAACAAATCATTCAAAAGTGTTAATAACAGGTCTATTGTTCAAAGTGATGGTGATATGGGGAGGTTATTAATAGAATTGAAGTTGGTTCGTTGAAGTGGAAGAATGCATGAAACCTATTGCGTGATAGAAAAATATCGCTTATACTTGAAAAAAGATGGTGGTTAGACCTGCAATGCTCTATGGCGCAAAATGTTGCCCTTTAGAAGAGAAGCATAAAACAAATATTATTAAGTGTTGCTATGATGAGAATGCTCAAGTGAATGAGTGGCCTAACACTTTGAGACAAAAAGCAAAATGAATATATTCGTAATAAAGTTGGTGTAGCTCCAATGGCGAACAAGATTAGAGAGTCATTTTAAATAGTTTCGTCACATTAAACGTCGGTCATCTGATGATCCAGTTAGGGAGTAGATGTTCAAAATTCGACTTAAACTAAGAAAGGCAAAGGTAGACCAAAAAAGACTGGGGCATATTGTATAAAAAAAAACTTAATATAACTTAAAAAGATTATCTTAATCTATTAGAATTAAATAAAAATATGACATTCAATAGAGCACAATGGAGAAAAATGATTCATGTAGCCGAATGCACTTAATGGGATAAAGACTTATGGTTGCAATTTTATCCATTTACCTATTAGCATCATTAACATCCATGCATGTTACTGTTATGGAAACTTCAAGAATCCTCATACAAATTCATAAGGGCTTAAACTCAATTAGAAATTTAAACCACGCCACGGAATAGGATCATGTAGATTTGAGAAAACCAAAATAAACTTACGAACAGAACACAACAAAAAAACAAATTAAAAAAACAACAAAATTTAACGTGAAAACCCTGAGAATGGGAAAAAAAAACCACTGAGCTAAACCACCAGAAAAATTTCAATATGAAAATCAGAAAGTTTACAGAAAACACACTCAATTTCCTCCCTCTCTTAAGAAAACTTACAAGACCTAGTTCCAAACTCTTCCTACTCCAATCTAACATACTCTGTTTGAGACAACTTAAATGCTCTTGAGATAATTTTAGCTACAAGACTCATGTTGAACCTCTATAGGATCTTCTCAACATACTATGTCTGAGAAAACTTAAGTATTTCTACACTCATGTCTCTGTTGATTCACATGCTGAAGATCTTCCTTGTTGGACCTAAATCCTCCATCTCAAACTCACCTAATAATTGTTTCTTCAAGTCTTTGATTTTCTTCATATATGCGCCTGTAAAAAAAACAAGATATAACAATTACTGAAGTGTTTAATGAAGCAACAGTGTTTGTCTAGCACTCCATGTACCAATTGTCTGACATGAAGTTATCAAACCTCTTGTACCACAGTCTCAGAGTCTGCTTCAAGTAATATACTTTTTTTTCGATCTGCAGACCAAACTTCTTTGTCTGAAATTTTGTAACCATGTGATTGCACCATGTACAATTTCTTCTCCATATCTCCATCTAAAAAAGCTATTTTTACATCCATTTGCTCAGATGTAGATTTCTCTCTGTTACCAGACTCGATACAACTCTAACAGTTGTTATCTTCACTACTGGAAAAAAGATCTCTATGTAATCCATTTTTTTCTTCTGCTGGAAATCCTTCACAGCAAGTTTTACCTTGTAGTTTTTGTTATGTAGTTCTCTCTTCTCATGTTGTAATAATGTCAATTCTCAAGTCTAATTTGACTCCAAATACTACATTTCTTCATCCAGAACACGCTCTCACTCCCTTGAATCTTCAACTTGTGTGGTCTCCTCAAAATACTCTGGTTCACCACTATCAGTTTATAATAAATAGTGTAACGAAGGAGAATATCTGTGCAGAGGTCATATCACTCTGTTGGATCTTCTGACTTCTGTCAAAAATAACTGAGAAACTTTCAATCCTCCTTCTGGTTGAGCACTACTTCTTTCTCCACCTTTCTAATCATCACTGTCTTCTATATCAATTACTTTGACTCTTCATAAATAGTTGATGGACTGTCCCGAGTTTTGACCCTGTAATTGTATATCTTCAATTCATTAAAAGTGATATCTCTATTCCTGATAAATTTCTAATTCTAATAATCTCAAAACTTATACCCATACTCATTTGAGTCATATCCAACGAAGGTGCACTTGACAGATTCTAACCAAGCTTGCTTCTAAAACATGCATCAACATGCACATATGCAGAACACCCAAATACTCTTAAATAAGATAGATTTACATTTTTTTCACTTCAAACTTCTTCAAGTAAGCCTTCTTCCAAAGATACTGATGGACAACAGTTAATCAATAAACTGCAATGTTTACTGCTTCAACCTAAAACTATTTTGACAAGTATAAATGCAATCGATTGCTTCTAACACGCTCTATAATTATTTTGTTCATGTTCTTAGCCACATCATTCCCATGCAGTGTCCTTGAGACAATGAACTCATGTATGACTTCTTATGTATCACAAAAATTCCTAAACTTATGATCATGATATTGGTCATCATTATCTGACTTGAGACAATTCAACTTGAAATTTGTCTCATTTTCTATCATAGTCTTCCACTTTTTAAAGACTTCAAATACATCAGGTTTTTATTTTAAAAAATAAACTCGTAACTTTCTCAAGTGATCATCAATAAACATGACAAAATAGCGAGAACCTCTAATGAACTAAACCGAAATATAAAATCATACGTCAATATGCACCCAACTCCAATTTCTTTGATTTCATGATTGAATCGCTCTTGACATATATACATCTTCCCAGAAATCCAGATAACTAATTTCAAATTCTAAAGCTTATTTTTAAAAAGTATGCACTTCATACTTTTCTCGCTCATATGGCTAAACCTGCGGTTTCAGAGACCTACATCAATCCTGATTCCATCTACATCAACGAAATCAACAATTTCATTAATCAGGTAAAGGTACCTTTAATGTTGCCCCGAGTTATCACTAGTGCCCCTGGTCACTTTTCATGAATCACCTGTGAAAATAGTCACGAGTCTTGACTTTGCTAGCTACTCACATAAATGAGATTTCTCTTCAAACATGGAGTGTCAAACTTCAATAAGCTTCTAGACTATTTCATTTTCATTGATCACGTAACGGTGCATTCAATGTTGCCTCGAGCTATCCCTAGTGCTCCCTGGTCACTATCCATAAATCGCCTGTGAAATTAATCACGCCCTAACTTTGCTAGCTACTCACAGAAATGAGATTTTTCTTCAAAACTGAAACATTTCTAACTTCAATAAGCTTATAGATTGTTTCATTTGACAAGCTAATATCAACATCACTTTTTTTTTACAATACTACAAGTGTTGTTATCTTCCAGATAAACCTTCTCTATATCACTGTGAGTGTAATTTTTAAATAGCTCTTTATTGAGACGTGTATGAAAAACATCACAAAAATTCATTATCTAAGATTCAGTGATAACGAAGGATAACAAAATGAAGTTATTTTCGATTTCACTCGTGAAGACATTTGTAGAGATATTTATTTCCTATTCTTCACCATCGGCTTTCCTTGAAATTTTGCAGTCCTTCTTGAAATGTCTTTTCTTACAGCAGCTCCAGCATTCTTCTCTACTTGACTTGGATTTTCCTATCTTGGATTTGTATGTCTCTGTTAATATTCCTATCCAAAATTCTTCCTCTGTTATCAGCATTCAATGCAAAATTTAAAGATTCACCGTTCATTGTTTTTCTGCAAACTTCTACATTCAACATCAGACCCATGATGTCATTGAAATACAACTTCAAATTTCCTAAAGAATTTCTCACTGTCATGACTAAATCATCTCAATTGTCCAACAATAAATATAATATCACCAGTCATCTAACATCATCATCAAACATGATCCCATAGAACATAACTGGCTATTCACAATATTTAAATTATTCAAACGTTTTACCACTAAACTTTTTTCCAACATCTTCATGCCGAATAGCTTATTCATTAGAAAAACTTTATTGGAAACAAAAGGTTCTTCATACATCTTGGTCAATATCGCCCTGAAATCTACTGTGGTTTTCTAATTCATAATATTGAATGTAACAGACAAGAAAAGTGACCATCATATCAAACCTATTGTCGTTTGATTCAACATTTCTCATTCTTCCATAGGCATCAAATCAAACTTCCATGTAATTCCTTGTAATGACAAGCATAATCTTTTTTGATATAGCAAATTTTCCGCTTGTATCTTTCAAAATGTGAAGTTCATCCTAATGAACTTCTCCACTTTGAACATTTCTTCATTGGACATTGCTTGTACTAGAATCGAACACCTTTGATACCACTGTGTTCGGGAAACTCCGAAAAAAATTCCCTTACAAATTCACAAGGACTTAGACTCAATTATAAATCTAAACCACTTTACGGAATAGGATTGCGTAAATTCAAGAAAACTGGAACAAACTTAAGAAAAAAAACACAACAAAAAACAACTTAAAAAACACATGAAATTTAATATAGAAAAACTCGATAATGGGAAAAAATCATGGAATCACACTACAAGAAAAATTTTACTATAAAAATCAGATTATTTGCGGAGAACACGCTCAATTTCCTCTCCACTCTCAAGAAAACTTATAAGACATCGCTCCAAACTCTACCTGCTCCAATCTGATGCAAGAAACACAAGTTGAAATCACCAAAATCCTCCTCTCCAACACCTCCCACCTTCACTGGGACTTTATCGAAGAACTCTCGCACAGTAATAAATTTAAGTCATTGAAATTCAACCTCTTAAACAAAGAATACCACACCAATCGCTCCGGGCACATAGGCGCCCAGGCTTGGCTCCTGAGCATCGTGCTCTCTGGAGCAAACAAGAGTGATGGGTGATTGAGTGCCTAAATTGGGTGCCTAGGCGCCCAAAGGGGGCCACTTGAGCTCCGCCTCCCCTGTCTGTTGTGCTTAGTTGGCACTTACGCACCCACAACCAGGCGCAAAAGCGTCGAACTCTCCGTCAAAGGTGTTGGCATCAAATCAAGCTTCACACATAACAGTTACTTCTATATCTAGTTGGAAAAATAAGTTAAGAAGTTTTCTAGTTATTCAATTGGTGAAAAGTATTGTCAATAAATCAAAATTAAAAACCCCCGGCTTGATAAGAACTGTCGATGCTTTTGAGCAACCCTAATCGGATTGACAGTATCAATAAAATATTCCCACAATTCATCCCGCCACAACCATTTCACAATACCTAGGTGCAACAACATATTTGCTTGCGCAGTTCACATAAGACCGCATCAATTTTTCATTGCAATTTTCATCAAAAATCAAAGGCATGCAACCCACATAGTATGATCACAACTGGATTAGAATGCATTCTCCTTTCACAGGCGAGTTTTCTAAAGCAAACTCTTTGAGAAGGGTTTAGGTAGGTAAAAAGCAACCAGGAGACTTAGAAGAGGCTCGTAAGGATTCGTGCTCAGAAAGCGACTTAAAAAGGTATGAAGACGTAGGAGAATCCGATTACCTCGTAGAGACTCTTCTCCTTGGGAGCCGATGCTTCATCGGCTTCGGATCCCTCCATGGTGTCAGCCTTACAGTCCTCGGTAGAAACCCTAGCCTTCTTCTTCTTACCCATTTTTTATGAGCAGATAAATCAAAGGACAAAGCGCGGACGAGCAGAAAATAGGGTCGAGGGGAATTTTATTAGGGCGCGGAAAATTTTTCCCGCGTTCACGATTGTAAGCCAAAATTGGGGCCATGCCATTAGTTGGTCAAATTTTAAAAGCAGAACCGCCTAAAATAAATTTTGTTGGTTAAAAATACATTTATCTTTTTTAAATTTAAATATTTAATTTTCATTTATTAGTTTGATTTTAATTTTTATTTAATCAAAAACTAAAAAATTAAATTTAATTAAAATATATATTCTACATTAATTTTATGTGGAATAAAAAAATAAATAAATATCAAATTTTATATTATATTTCATTAAAAAATAAAAAATTTATAAAATTAAATTGATATTATACAAATAATATATGTAATTGATTATATTTGTTCATAATCAAAGTCCAACTAATAATTAAATATCAGTTTGTCCGTAGCAAAACATTTCGAATCGATTAATTTTGGTTCAGTCTATTCAATTATATCAAAATATTATTTGATATAATTTTTTGGATTTTGAATTTTAAATTTTGATTGTAATTGGATTGATCAGAGTGAAAATTGATGCACCAAAATTGGCTGAACGCTCACCCCTAAGCGAAAAATTTGATTTACCCTTAATAAATTCTAAAATTATCACGTGTATAGCTTGTTAACGAAATCTCTCAATTTAGCGCTTAAATGCCCGAGCACTTAGCTTGTAAACATAATAAAAAAATTTAGGAAGATTTACATCAATACCACTCAAATTTTATGTATGTGCATATATAACCCCAAAATTTTAATTCCCTGCATGGATGTATTTTTACTTTTGCATGTAAAAATTGTATTTCGCTTTTTAAAAGTTAAAATGATTATATTTTAAATGTGATGTGAAATATTTGTGAGGGATAAATATAAAAAGTCTAAGTCTAGATGTTAGATGTGTAAATACGTTAAAATTGGGTGTTATGTATACCCAAAATTTTAATACATCTGATTCGAACACTCATTTTGCCCGAAAAAAAAAGTCCCTTTAAATTTTATTTTATTCTAAAAGAGTTTCTCAGATGCATTGTATTTCACATTTTAAAAAGGAATTTATGAAATGAAAGTTGTAATATAAAAGAAACTTTCAAATGCATTTCTCAAAAAAAACAAAAAACAAAGATGTAATTTGAGCCAAACATTCGACGGCCAAACGTTCAATCAAATTCAATCGACACGCGTTGTCAATGGATCTTGACGGCAAGCCACTCTTATGGTTCTAGTACTGTCCGGTCGTGAACGCAAGACTGGTCGACTTTGCTCAGGCAAAAACGACCACCCTTCGACCGGCGCCTCGGTCAACCTAACTCAAACATGTCGATCAACTGGTAGCCACAACATTCAAATTCAAATTTTAATACAAATCTGGAATTAAAACATGCAGATCTAGTATCAAATCAGCATATTAATTGTGTTAAAGACGGTTTTCACAATTTCTGTAATTTTATGAATACGCCCATAAAAATGGGGTAGAAGGATGAATGAAGACCCTGGTCTACGAATTTTTTTCGGGCCTCTCTACCATAATTTCTCTTACTACTCTCTCTCTCTCTCTCTCTCTCTCTCTCTCTCTCTCTCTCTCTCTCTCTCTCTCTCTCGCTCTCTCTCTCCCTGCTCTAACTCTCGAAGCGCGTATTTCCGAAGACAACTTAGAATTTGACATCCTAAAAAGTTGTGTGGTGAGCGTGCACATGCCACGAACAAGAAGCTGAGTTAATTACGATGGAGAATCATCGCAAAGACATGGCATCCACAAAATTCGATAGAGAGACGATACGTCGAAACATACAGGAGGATGTACAGGCATTGCGAGCACAAATAATGGACCAGTTCAAGGCTCTTAGGGCGATCATGACTCAGCAGAATGCCCGACTGTCGCTAGTAGAGGGAGAGTCTCAAGATACCCACCCCCAGAAGGCTCCCCTTAACAATCAATGAGTGCCCTACGATCGGGACAGTGATTGGTTAAACGAAGAGTCGTGGGATTCTAACCGGTAGACAACTTGACATCTACAACGACAATCCAATATCTACCAAGTGCGAACGTTTGCTCGGGCGATTTCAGGTAGTGTTTTTCTCCCAAAGAATCCTGGAAATCATAACCGCAACGAAGCTAAGGATTCCTCACATCAATTCTTATAAAGGGAAGAGGGACTTGGCCGACCACCAAGCTTCTTTTGAGTTATCGATCATATTTTTGCAAATTGATGACACCATGAAATGACGGCTATTCTTGACCACGCTAAAAGAGGTTGCGTGCCAGCTGTTTAACACACTACTAGAAGATATCGTCCCGTCCTTCTTTGAATTCCATAAGCTCCTTGTGACACTGGCTTCCATAATAAATGTTGAAAGTGAAGAACCTAGAGCCTCTCATTGCTTGGACTACCTTAAGGTAAGGATTCCACAACAAAAGATTCAGGTACGACTTGAACCAACTCAAACCAAGGACATTCGTTGAGGTCACGAATGGCTAACAATCACATTGTCATCGAGAAAGACCTTATGGACTCCTTAAAAACTAAATTGGAGTCTTATGTCTGTCGGTCGCAGAAGTGAAAGGGTAGAGATAATTGCAGGAGACAAGAGGCGATCGAGTTCTTGATGGTCGGCCAACTGAATACCCTCGATCTCTTAATGACAGAAGAACCAACCAAGGCAACAAAGGTCAGAGGCATCGTCCTGTCCAATGGTCGGCTCGATATCATGAGTGATCACATGTATATTAGGAGATGCAAAGTTCTACATCCCTGAATGTGTCAATGGTTGAGTGATCACAGAATAATACATCAAAAAATTCATATCTATTTTTGATGAAATTACACTTTAAAGAAAGATATTTTCTTTATTTTATTGCAGGAATGAAGATTTATTAGTGATAGAAGCAAAAAGCATGAAATGGAGCAAATTTGGATAAAAAAGGAGGAAATTCATGCAAATATAACTACTTCGCCGACGGCGAGATCGAGGCCGCCGACGGCGAGATCGAGGCCGCCGACGGCGAGATCGTGAGGAGAAATTTCTGAAGGAATTATAACTACCTCGCCGACAGCGAGCCCGAGCCCGCCGACAGCGAGATCGCGCGGTTTGAAGACCTTCTAGAAGCCCCGCTGACGGCGAGGTCGTTTCCCGCCGACGGCGAGCTAGTTCAAAATGCATATACATTGAACCTGAACACTTTTTGAAGAGGTGTTTAAGCACCCCTTGGACCTTTGTCTACCTCTATAAATAGAGGCCGAATTCTAGAGTCGTGTGTGTGTCTTTTGAGTCTTTTGTGTGTCTTTTGAGTCTTTTGTGTGTCCATTTCTAGTGTCTTGAGTGTAATTTGTGTGAGTTTAATTTAGTTGAGTGTGTTTAGTGAGTTCATTAGTTTAATTGAGTGCTAATTAGTTGTTGTACTAGAAGAAAAAGTCAAAGGAACTTCAAGGAGTCTGCTTGGGAGGAAATTAAGATAAGTATCTTTGTTTATTGTTGTTAACTTTAAATGAAATCCATGCTTTGCTTTATTCCATGCATTCTGAGTAGTTTTCTTAGTCTTTCTCCTTGTTTATGAAAATTATGCGGATTGATGAAATTAAATAAAAGCACCTAATATAATATAAATAAATTGTGATAATTTTTACTTAAAACTTAATTTACTTTCAATCTGGCCAATTGAGTAGTTAAAATATGTTGAATTATCAACTATAGTACAAATTACATCCAATATTCAGGGAAGTCAAAAGCCTTGGAAGGCGGGTGCAAATAAATAGGAAAATATTAATTATCGGGCGTAGAATTGGATATTTTAGTGTGACAGACTAAAATACTCTATTCGATCATACTATTTGAGAGCTGAAGTGTAGATGTTAGCCCTTAGGTGAGGGGAACGTGGGAGCTCTGAAGTGGCAGCACGGTATCCTCCCAGACTTAGCCGCAGATTCGGTAATCAAACATAGGATTAGTCGATGTTCTTTGCACTAGACCAAAGGGTAAAGAATAAGAATGCTCCTATTTGTCACAATACAATTTAAAAATTTTATTTAAATTCATCATTTCACTTAATTTTCTAAAAATAAGGAGAATGATACTTTTTCTGAATTAATTAAATCAACTTATTTCAAGCATTAGTTTACTTAGTTTATTATAATTACTCTGAATTTCTGTTCACTTTATTAGAAAGTAATTCCTTTAAATTAAGCTGATAACAAATCTGTTAAAAACTTCCCTGTGGGATCGATAACCAGGACTCCACTAGAGCCATGTATTACTTGATACGATACGTATACTTGTGTAGAATCCACATTATACATTAAATCATATCTCTATATTCAAAACGGGATCAAGTTTTTGGTTCCATTGCTATAAACATAAATTACATACATATTAAAAAGTGGGTCAAGTTTTTGGCGTCGTTGCCTGGGAAGTAAAGAAATTATTTACTAAAGTAACGGACTAATCTAAAATCTATTTTAAAATTGTATGCGAAAATTTGGAAACGAAAATTTAATACCTTATGATTCAGAATTAGAGCGTACAATTAAAAGAATTAGAAAATAAAAAAGAGAAATTATAAATTTAACACAAATGGCAAATATACCTGAAAATGAAAATATCAATCAACCAAGACCATTACGAGATTATGCCAACCCTACATTAGATGAAATTCATTTAACTATTCAAAACCCTGATGTAGCTGCTAATTCATTCAAACTTAAACATGCAATTATCCAAATGGTACAAAATAATCAATTTAGTGGTTCACCTACTGAAGATCCTAATTTACATCTTGCTAGTTTTGTAAAACTATGTGCTACTTTCAAATATGAAGGAGTATCTAACGATGCTATTAGACTTAGACTTTTTCCTTTTTCTTTAAGGGATAAGGCTAAAATGTGGTTAAATCCGTTAGCACCTGGATCTATTAAAACTTGGGGAGAATTATAACAAAAATTTCTATCTAAATATTTTCTACCATCTAAAACTGCTAAGCTTAGAAATGATATAACTTCTTTTAGTCAGTTTGATGGGGAGTCAATATATGAATCTTAGGAGAGATTTAAAGAACTTCTTAGGAAATGCCCACATCATGCGTTACCAGATTGGTTAATTATCCAAACTTTCTATAATGGATTAGTAGGATCTTTAAGATCAATCATCGATGCTGCTGCTGGAGGATCATTAATGTCAAAACCATTTGATCAAGCCTATGCACTAATCGAAGAAATGACAACAAATAATTTTCAATGGTCTGCTGATAGAATGAATCCGAAAAAAATAGCTAGTATTCATGAAAATGATGCAATATCTATGTTAGCTTCACAAATTGCTGTTATATCTAAGAAATTAGATCATTTTGGAATGAATTACTCTCCAATTATAACGGAAGAAAATTCGTGCGGACAACTTATAGAATCCCAATCTCATTATGAAACAATTAATGCAATTAACAACGGACCCAATAATCCTTATGCAAATTATTATAATCCTGGATGGAAAAATTATCCTAATTTTAATTGGAATAATAATACAACTAATCAACCATGGATGAATAATATGACACAACAATTAGGAAATCCATCTAATCAAGGAAATCCTAATTATAAACCTAATTATCCACTCGGATTTAATAATAATAACCCACAATTTAAAGAAAAGAAATTATCTATAGAAGAATTAATATTAAATATGGGTCAACATTTGCAAAATCAAGGAAATCAACTACAAATACAAGGAAATCAATTACAAAATCAAGGAACAGCTATCAAAAATATTGAAACTCAACTTGGACATATCGCTACTGCACTTAATAATAGAATACTTGGAACATTTCCTAGTAATGTAGAAATAAATCCCAAAGACAAGGGAAATGAACAAATTAAAGCGATACAATTACGAAGTGGAAAAGAATTAAAACCTCGAATTCAGAAAGAACTTGAAAGTCCAAAAGAGGAAGTGTAAATTGAAAAAGAAAATAATCAACAAGATCCAAACTTAGAAAATCCTTTAATACCAATGAAAATTTCTGTTGAAAAACCTCCACCACCATTTCCTCAACGACTAATTCAACATAAAAAAGACAAACAATTTACTAAATTCCTTGAAATTTTGAAAAAATTAACGATAAATATTCCTTTTGTAGAAGCTTTAGAACAGATGCCAAACTATGTAAAATTCATGAAAGATATTCTAAATAAAAAAAGAAAATTTACTGATAATGAAATGGTTGTACTTAGTGAAGAGTGTAGTGTTATTATTCAGAAAAAACTTCCCGAAAAATTAAAAGATCCTAGTAGTTTCACTATACCTCACGCTATTGGAGAAAAATTCTATGGAAAAGCTTTGTGTGACTTAGGAGCAAGCATCAATCTAATGCCTCTATCAATTTTCAAGAGATTAGGATTGGGAGAAATTTCACCTGCTTCGATAACTCTTCGGTTAAGTCGACCGTTATGTTACATATCCTAAGGGAGTTATTGAAGATGTATTAGTAAAAGTGGATAAATTTATCTTCCCTGTAGATTTTATTGTTTTAGATATGGAAGAAGATAAAGAAATTCCTAACATTTTAGGAAGACCATTTTTAGCCACTGAAAAAGCTATGATTAATGTTCAGAAAGGAGAATTAACTATGAGAGTAAATGACCAAAAAGTTACTTTTAATATTGCTAAATCAATGAAATATCCTGCGTTAGAAAAAGATGATGAGTGTTTTCAAATGGAAGTACTCGATCATTTACAAAAAGAACATTTTAAAGAATATTATGCAGAAAAATTAGAAAAAGAAAATACTGAATTAATTGAAAAATCTGAGATAAATGAAGAATTAGATTATATTCAAGAGAAATTTGAATTTTTGGATAACACGAAAATACTGAAAAAAATATAATTCCATCAATTATTAAACCTCCTGAACTTGAGTTAAAAATGTTACCTAATCATTTAAAATATGCTTACTTAGGTAATTTTTCAACTCTACCAGTTATGATTTCATCTGAATTAAATGAATCTCAAGAACAAAAACTTTTAGATACGTTAAAAAAATATAAGAAAATTTTTGGTTGGACTTTAGCGAGATATTAAAGGAATTAGTCCTTCGATACTGTATGCACGGAATTATTTTAGATAATGAACATAAACTTAAAGCCGATCCACAAAGGAGATTAAATCCGATAATGAAAGAAGTAGTCAAGAAAGAAATTTTAAAATGGTTAGATAATGGTATTATATATCCTATTTCGACGATGCTTAGGTAAGCCTAATTCACTCGTGTACCTAAAAAAGGAGGGGTGACTCGTCAAAGCTAATGAAAATAATGATCTTATCCCTATAAGAGAAGTTAATGGATGGCGAATATGTATTGATTATAGAAAATTAAACACAACCACTAGAAAAGATCACTTCCCTTTACTATTTCTAGACCAGATGTTAGATAGATTAGCCGGACATAAGTATTTTTGTTTCTTAGATGGATATACCGGTTATCATCAAATACAAATTGCTCCCGAGGATCAAGATAAAACTACATTTACTAGTCCTTATGGAACTTTCGCTTTTCGAAGAATGCCTTTTGGATTATGTAATGCACCTGCAACATTCCAAAGATGTATGATGTATATATTTAGTAAATTAATTGATAATGGAATAGAAGTATTTATGGATGATTTCTCTGTATTTGGAACAACATTTGACACATGCTTAAATCATCTTGAAAAAGTATTTGAAGTATGTGAGAAAACTAATTTAGTTCTTAATTGGGAGAAATGTCAATTTATGGTTACGAGGCGGCATTGTATTAGAGCATAAAATTTCGGAAAAAGGCATGGAAGTAGACCTCGCAAAAATTTAAGTAATAGCTAAATTACCACCTCCAACTACGGTAAAAGGGGTAAGAAGTTTTCTTAGACATCTTTGGATTTTACGGGCGTTATATTAAAGATTTTTCAAAAATTACTAAACCTCTATGCTAACTTCTTGAAAAGGACAAGAAATTTGAATTTACAACTGAATGCCTAAATGCTTTCGAATTATTAAAAGATAAATTAATTACAGCACCTATAATAGTTTCGCCTAACTAGGCGAAACAATTTGAGCTTATGTGTGATGCTAGTGATTATGCTATAGGAGCAGTTGTTGGGCAAAGATATGATAAGATTTTCAAAGTTATATACTACACTAGTAAAACTCTAAATGATGCTGAAATAAATTATACAGTTACTGAAAGAGAATTGTCAGCAGTTGTATATGCTTTTAATAAATTTCGGCATTATCTAATAGGAACTAAATGTATTGTGCATACTGATCATTTTGCTATAAGATATTTAATGCAAAAGAAATATTCTAAACCAAGATTAATTAGATGGATATTATTAATGCAAGAATTTGATTTTGAGATAGTTAACAAAAAGGGAATTGATAATCAAATTGCTGATCATTTATCAAGATTAGAAAATCATGAATTATCTAATATTGATAATGAAATTGTAGACAATTTTCCTAATGAACAACTTTATAATATAAATGAGTTGAAAATACATTGGTATGCTGATATAGTAAATTATATTGTAAGTGACATTTTACCACCTATGTTAACTTTGCAACAATAGAAAAAATTCATTTACGATACTAAATCATACTTTTGGGATGAACCATACTCATATAAGCAATGTAAGGATCTAATTATTAGAAGATGTGTGCCTTATGAGGAAATTGAACTAATTATTCAAAAATGTCATGATTCTGATTTTGGAGGACATTTTGGGATAGATAAAACTGCATATAAAATTCTACAATCTAGATTCTACTGGCCTACTCTATTTAGAGATGTATATAGATATATTAAAACTTGCGATAAATGCCATAGAGTATGAAACATATCAAGAAAAAATAAAATGCCTCTGAATTTTATATTAGAAGTTGAAATTTTTGATGTTTGGGGATTTGATTTCATGGGACCTTTTATTCTGTCATTTGGAAACTCATAGTAGCTGTTGATTATGTTTCCAAATGGATTGAAGCACAAGTTTTACATAGGTGTGATGCTAAAAGTGTTTCAAAATTCTTAATGAAAAATATTTTTACTAGATTTGGAAGTCCTAGAGTGATTATCACTGATGGAGGAACTCATTTTAGAAACAAATATATTCACAAACTAGTAAAAAAATATAATATTATGCATAAGATATCAACTGCTTATCATCCACAAACAAGTGGATTAGCAGAAGTTTCTAATCGAGAGATTAAGCGTATATTAGAAAAGTCTGTAAATCCTAATAGATCAGACTGGTCTATAAGACTAGACACTGCATTATGGGCATACATGACTACTTATAAAACTCCGATTGGAATGACTCCTTACAGGCTTATATATGGAAAAACTTGTTACTTACCAGTTGAATTAGAACATAAAGCATATTGGGCGATTAAAGAATTTAATTATAATATGAAAGAAGCTGGTGAGAAGAGATTATTGCAATTAAATGAATTGGAAGAATTAAGAAATGAATCATATGATAATGATAGTATTTATAAAGAAAGAATGAAATTATGGCATGATCGGAAGATTAATCAGAGAAATTTTGAACCAGGACAAGAAGTTTTGCTTTATAATACTAGATTGAAATTATTTCCTAGGAAATTGAAATCTCGATGGTTAGGACCTTTCACCATAACTCAAATATTTTCATATGGAACTATAGAAATTGAAGATCCAAAAACAGGACATAGATTTAAAGTAAATGGACATAAATTAAAACCATATTTCAAAAACAGACGACCAAATTTTAAAGAGGTTTTAATGCTTAGTCAACCTGAACACTAACTGAATTAGGTCGGGCTAACGACGTTAAACCAAGCGCTTTATGGGAGGCAACCCATAGTAGTCTTTTATTTTTAAATGTCTACATATTAGTGAGTCTATATTATTAAAACAAATCTTACTACTCAAATTTTTATTAGAATCATCACAAAAATTGAACCTATTGGATGAGATCAGAAAATATTCGGACCAGAGCGAAAACGGGAGATTTTTACGAATTAGCCTGAGCCCGCTGACAGCGAGATCATGGACCATTACTCATTCAGTTTTATAACTAAGTCGCCGACGGCGAGGAATTTCCCGCCGACGGCGAGGAAGTTAAAAATTTGGTTTCTTAAAGATTTTTCGTGCGGTTTTGGACAGATCTAAGACATTCCTTCGTAAGAAATTATTCCAAATCTGATTTTACATCATTTTCTTCCTTAGGAACGACTAGAAATCAATCCATTCCATCCAAATCAATCCATTCCATCCAAAATGGCCTCCAAATTCCTAGAAACCACAAAAACTGAAGTTTTCAACCGGAGAAAATTTGTGAGTTCGGAGGCACAGCGAATCTTCAACAAAGGTTTGATGAAGAAAAGACTTATCAAAGAAAGAGGATTCGTCAATAGAGGAGTAGAGAATGCTACTACAAAAATCGAAGAAATGATCGCACAGCGGCATTGGGAGGTATTTTGTTATACAACATCCAATGTAGTTATACCGGTAGTTAAAGAATTTTACTCTAATTTACATGTGTTCAACAATGGAAATGTGCACGTTAGAGGAAGATGGGTAACATTTACTCCTGCAAGGGTAAATGAATTGTTCTCTATAGAAAATACATCTGTCTGTCATTATTCCAACTTTGTGCCTTCAAGATACAATATGAACGAGATCTATAGATACCTGATTGATGAACCGGATGATTGAGAGTTACGAGAAGACGGGTATGTCAGTTTTTCTGCATCACTTCTAAACCCTGTCTCAAAGCACTGGCATTTCTTTATATCATCAAAATTATTACCTACCATGAAAGTAAATAAAGTTTCAAAGGAATGTGCTATTTTAAATTATTGTATTCAAATTGGATTACCTATCGATGTTGGATCAATAATAGTAAAGTCTGCATTGGGATTAATCGTGCATGAGTCAGTGCATGGACTTGGACACCCATCTACTATATTTGCTTTATGCAATCAATACCAAGTTTCTTATGAGGCTTGGGAAAAAGTACTTTTACCATGGAAACCCATGGATCCTACTGATATGTTTCCTACTTTGGATAACAATGATGAGATCACCGTATTTCTGATAGAGCTTCACAGAACAATCCTTTAGCAAGACCCATTACTGATAAAACTAATTTCATTCTGAAGAAGATTAAAGGATTGGAGAAAGAATTGCAAAATGTGATGAATTTTATTAACAATATCTCTGATATGTTTGATCATATTGATTGGAGAATGAAGGAGCACTTTGATCATACTGGATATTTGGAGGCTAGTTTTATTCATCTACTAAGACAGAAAGGATGGATTAATGAAGAATCTACTGCAGAATTCCCTTGCAAGCCTTTCTACAATTTATTTGTGCACCCGCGTCGCATCGGAAATATCAGAGAAGATATTAGTTCAGACACTAAAGAGTAGGAAAGATTTCTATGTTTATGTTATATTTGTATATGTGTGTGTTTGATTTAGAGTTAAGTTTTATTATAAGTCGAACTTTGATTTGATCATCTCAGATTTGATGAGATTATTTGTAAATTGTTATGTCTCAGCATTTAGAGTGTTGTGGTTTGGATTGTGATGCTTAGTATTATGGATTTGAACAATTAAGTTAAGTATGTGTGAAGTTGTTAGTGTGAAATTTGTAAGTTTCATGGATTTCATTTATGAAGTTATGTTGTTTGTTTTGTGTAACTTTTTGTAAGTATAAGTATCTAATCTTCGTATTATTATTAAATTAAGTGATCGGAAGATTGATTAAGGGCAATTCGAGGTTGAAAATGATTGATGAATTTCAAAAATTGAAAATTTTTGGAACCTCGCCGACGGCGAGAATTATCTCGCCGACGGCGAGAAAACCCGCTGACAGCGAGACCGAGCTCGCCGACGGCGAATTTTTCCTAAAACTTTTGCCTTATGAATTTAATTACCTCGCCGATGGCGAGAAAAACCTCGCTGACTGCGAGAACGCGAAAAAACCTATAGTTGACCGGTCAACCGACACTATTCATCATCCCTTTCCTCAAATTTTCGACAAAACCGACTTAGGGCTTGAGAGATCTTGGATTTGAAGCAATTTCAACACTTTTTGACACCGGATTTCATCTTCCCTTGGTAAGAACTTCACTCCTATGCAAAAATTTTTTATTTTCACCATGAATTTCTTCTGCATTGGGATATTTTGAAAAATTTTGAAATGTGAAGAAAATCCTTGGAAGAACTTCATAGAAATTGATTTAAATGGACTTTAGTTGTTGTAGGAAGCCTGCTTAGTAATATTTTGGAGTTTAGTTAAAATTTTTGTAAATTTCACAGATCGAGAAATGGCTCCACCACAAAAGCGACGAATGGATTATGACGAAACCCGATTTATTAATGCGAGAGCACAAACTCGATATTTTCAAAATATACAAGCAAGAAAGTGCATACAAGATCGAGTTTTCAAGAATCCAGGAGGAAAAGTAGAGCGAGTTATAAAGGAGCGAGGATGGGAAACTTTTGCTACGTTACCAACAGAGCAGCTGTAGAAGTTGTAAATGAATTCTATACAAATTTAACACAGGCTGAAGATGCACCGGTTAGGGTTAGAGGATTTTTTGTAGATTTCAACGCTGCTAGAATAAACGCTTATTATGAAGTTCGGGACACCTACATGAGCGAATATGAAACTTTTGGAACTATGGAAGGACCATTGGAAGAGGTGATCGACTTTCTCACTAATGGGAAAGGAGTCTGGAAGATAAAGCAGCGGGAACTGGTAAACCTCCCTCTTTCTATGCTAAATGCAACATCTAAAGCCTGACATTATTTTATTTGTTCTACTTTATTACCTACCTACCACCATAGTGAGGTAACAAGAGATAGAGCAGTTCTGAATTTCTGTATTCAGAACCAGAAGAGTATTAATGTGGGAAATGTTATATATAAGAACATATTAGCCACTGCTAGAAATGAAAGTGGAGGAGGACTAGGACATCCTTGTCTTATCTATGCACTTTGCCAATTATCTAGGGTAGAGGCAAGAGATGATGAGGAATGGATAGAGCCTATGAAACTCCTTACTCAGGCTAATATAAAGAAATATGAATCCCACGAAGGAAGGAGATCTGGGACAAGGGATTATGTACCTTCCTCAAGTAGAGATATACCCTCTACTAGTTATGAACCACCCCCTCAGTACACCACTCCTACCCTTCAAGATCCGATGAATGAGTTAACCACCGAGTAGAAAGAGTTTTGAGTTATTTGGAGAAAATATGGAAAGAAGATTTGAGCATATAGATCAAAGGATCGGAGGCTTGGAGAGAAGACACGATTATGATAGCGAATATCTCCAACGACATTCAGAGTACGAGATTGCATACTATGAAGCTGAACGTCGATATAGGAGTGGTGATTTAGATGTTATCTTTCCTGAGTGCCCCTGTTATTCACAGTACCAGCCTGCTCAGCCTTCTCAGCCTGGAGATCAGGGAGACGACATAGTTTGGGATTTTAATGTAGAAGATTAGAGTCTTTGTTTAGTTTGTTTGATTTGTTTAGATTTGTTGTTTTGCAAACTTTATTATTTTTGTGTGTAATATTTTAGTACTTTATGTGGACTTTGGACTTGATATGTTGTTGTTTGCTTGAGCGAGTGATATTAAATTTCTTATGTGTGTTAAATTAGTTGCAAATTTTTATATATATAGGATGTTAGTCTTTCTTTAATGTATTGTTTAAATTGTAAGTGTATGTGTAGTAACAAATTAAGTTTTCTTTGTTATGTTTGATACTTATTTTAAAAATTTCCAACCCTGCACTTTCTTTTTAAATATTATATATGGGAGAATACTAACAGTACAGGTTCTGTAAGTAATGAAAAAGCCTGCAAAAATTTCAAAGAAAAGAAATACCTAAAGCTCAAAGGTATGATGAATTTTATTTATATACTTTCCCTTTTTCACTATGTAGTATAGATAGAAAAATTTAAGTTTGGGGGAAGGTAAAAATACAAATTTGATTATTAAAATTGTTCTCAATATCTATTTTCAAAAATTATTATTAAATGATTTTCTATAGTAATTTTCAAATTCAATAAATATGAGTTGCTTTATTTAATTGTTATATAAAGTTAAAGAAAATATTTCTAGTAATTCAATTAATTAATAGAATAAGATATTTGGTTAAAATGAATAAGAATATAGTAAACTATTTAAAGTAAGGGAAACTATATTCTAAAATTGTAAATTTTTAAGTATATAGATGAAAAAGAAAGGATAGAAACTCAATGAAGTAAAAGTTATGAAATATATATAAGCAAAGAAATATTTTAAGTTTCAAATTTAGGAAGAGAAGTTGAACTTCAAAATTATTAACAGGCTATCCAGATACAGTAATCCTCACTTGAAAAGAAAAGAAAAGAAAAGAAAAGAAAAAGAAAAGAAAAGAAAAGAAAAATATAAGTGAGGAGAAGCTTGAGGAGATGCCATATCAAAAATTGGCTTCAATGGATTCAACCTAAAGGGTAAAACTTAATTATATTTCTAAACTTATATTTATGAATTAGTATTTTACTAAATAGTATTTTCTTGAATTTCTATCATCTAAATATCTTAAGTAATTTACTATTTTAAATATAGTCATTACTGAAATAAATAGAAAGCTAGAAATCTTAGACCTGATAACTAAGTAATCTTATCTCTATAAAATTAATTTAAATTACTTAGAAATATTTCTATTTAACTTTATTATAATGTTATTTAAAATTAATTCATATATTATTTGAATTGAAAAATTCTATTATAGAAATCATTATTTTTATTTAGTATTAAAATTACTTGAGGACAAGTAATAATTAAGTTTGGGGGATTTTGATCACAGAATAATACATCAAGAAATTCATATCTATTTTTGATGAAATTACACTTTAAAGAAATGTATTTTCTTTATTTTATTGCAGGAATGAAGATTTATTAGTGATAGAAGCAAAAAAACATGAAATGGAGCAAATTTGGATCAAAAAAGAGGAAATTCATGCAAATATAACTACTTCGCCGACGGCGAGATAGAGGCCGCCGACGACGAGATCGTGAGGAGAAATTTCTGAAGGAATTATAACTACCTCGCCGACAGTGAGCCCGAGCCCGCCGACAGCGAGATCGCGCGGTTTGAAGACCTTCTAGAAGCCCCGCCGACGGCGAGGTCGTTTCCCGCCGACGGCGAACTAGTTCAAAATGCATATACATTGAACCTGGACACTTTTTGAAGAGGTGTTTAAGCACCCCTTGGACCTTTGCCTACCTCTATAAATAGAGGCTGAATTCTGGAGTCGTGTGTGTGTCCATTTCTAGTGTCTTGAGTGTAATTTGTGTGAGTTTAATTTAGTTGAGTGTGTTTAGTGAGTTCATTAGTTTAATTGAGTGTTAATTAGTTGTCGTACTAGAAGGAAAAGTCAAAGGAACTTCAAGAGTCTGCAGGGAAGGAAATTAAGATAAGTATCTTTGTTTATTGTTGTTAACTTTAAATGAAATTCATGCTTTGTTTTATTCCCATGCATTCTGAGTAGTTTTATTAGTCTTTCTCCTTGTTTATGAAAATTATGCGGATTGATGAAATTAAATAAAATCACCTAATATAATATAAATAAATTGTGATAATTTTTACTTAAAACTTAATTTACTTTCAATCTGGCCAATTGAGTAGTTAAAATATGTTGAATTATCAACTATGATAAAAATTACATCAAATATTCAGGGAAGTCAAAAGCCTTGGAAGGCGGGTGCAAATAAATAGAGAAATATTAATTATCGGGCGTAGAATTAGATATTTTAGTGTGAGAGACTAAAATACTTAATTCGATCCTACTATTTGAGAGCTGAAGTGTAGATGTTAGCCCTCAGGTGAGTGGAATGTGGGAGCTCTGAAGTGGCGACCGGTATCCTCCCGACTTAGCCATGGATTCGGTAATCAAACATAAGATTAGTCGATGTTCTTTGCACTGGACCAAAGGGTAAAGAATAGGAATGCTCCTATTTATCACAATACAATTTAAAAATTTTATTTAAATTCATCATTTCACTTAATTTTCTAAAAACAAGGAGAAGGATACTTTTTCTGAATTAATTAAATCAACTTATTTCAAGCATTAGTTTACTTAGTTTATTATAATTACTCTGAATTTCTGTTCACTTTAATGGTAAGTAATTCTTTTAAATTTAGCTGATAACAAATCTGTTAAAAACTTCCATGTGGGATCGATAACCAGGACTCTACTAGAGCCCTGTATTACTTGATACGATACGTATACTTGCGTAGAATCCATATTATACGTTAAATCATATCTCTATATTCAAAACGGGATCAAGTTTTTGGTTCCATTGCTATAAACATAAATTACATACATATTAAAAAGTGGGTCATCGAGCTAGTCCGACCATTCAAAACAAGGACTGCTTCAAGAAAGCCTCTTTATTGAAAACTGCGTCGGCCCTTCTCAACTTGAACAAGTATTGTGCCTACCGCAGAAACCACATGCATGATACAAAGGAGTTTTGACATCTCAAGAATTTATTTGAGGAACCAATCAAGGTTGGAAAGCTAAAAGAGGTCATCATTGCTGGGGCATGAGCAAAATAACAGTGGAAGGCCCCAATAAAGGAGCCAGCAGGCAGATTGGTGCGGACGAATGAAATCTACCTGGCTGGAATCATCCCGGCTATCTTCGGTCGAGGTGAAGGTTCACCCAACTGTCTAGCTAAAAGAGACACAAATCGAGGGAGGTATGTTCTATCACGTCTTACACTCGTACTCACCCCCGCAATTACTTCTATAGATGCAGATCTCCCCCTTAAGGTAAAACCGTACAATGAGGCGATCCTCATTACGACACTCATAAACAACTACCCATGTGGGTAGCATCCCGAGTGGAACTGACAATTCGATCAACATTCTGTTCAAAATGTTTCAACAGAGGGGACTCAGAACTGATCGGTTGGCGACACCAGTCGATCTGTTATTCAACTTCTTTAGCTAGAGGAAGGAAGCCCTGTGAGTGATCATGAGATAAATGGTTCACCAACAAAGAGAACTTCCTAGTAGTAGAATCCCCACCAACTTACAATGCGATCTTTGGTTGAACATTTTTGAATAGCTTCCAAGCAGTGGCTTCGAACTATCACATTACTCTAAAATTTCTTGGAGACAGGGAAGTGATCACGATCCGAGTGAACTCGGAGCAGTCCAGAGGCTGTTATCTTCGAGTGGTCACTAGCGTTTGTTAAGAGCCGCTTGACATTCAAATTCAGAGGAAAGGACTAGGGAGGTCTTGAGGTCAATGAGACCATTCTCTGAGTGCCCGTAACCAACGAGGGTCAGCCTGGTAAGATTTTTCTATTCACTGAGAAATTTGATGCAGGACATAAGGACCTGCTGATCCAAACCTTTAACACGCATCGAGAGGTCTTCGCATAGACAGTCACGGAGATGATTGGAGTCTCCGTCGACGTTGCATGCCGCCAGCTCAATATTAGCCTCTTTCACTCGACCAATGCAACAAAAACTTTGATTAGCCGTAAGGACCATTGCCGAGCCAATAGCAGCAGAGGTTCAAAAACTAAAGGAGGTGAGCTACATCCAGCAGGTGCGGTATGCTACCTAGCTCTTGAATGTGGTAATTGTTCGAAGTCCAACAAAAAATGGAGAATGTGTGCTAACTTCACTAACCTCAACGTTGTCCGTCTAAATGACACCTATCCCCTACCAAGGATCGACACACTCGTTAACGCGCTTGTTTGCTACTCCGTGATTAGTTACCTCAGCGCCTTCTCCAGTTATCACCAAATCAAGATGTATCTAACTAATGTAGATAAAATTGCCTTTATCATTGCACAAAGAGTTTTTTTTGTTTCGATGTAATGTCTTTTGATCTAAAAAATATCGGGACAACCTATCAATACCTCATGGATTTAATTTTTTACAAATTACAAAAGGAAAAATATTGAGGTGTATGTAGATGATGTCCTACTAAAGAGTAAATCAGTTGAACAACATATAGAAAATCTAAAAGAAATCTTTAAACACTTAACAAAATTTAACATGAATCTAAATCCTTCTAAATGTACCTTTGGGGCACCGACCGACAAATACCTTGGCTTTTTCCTAGTTGCCAATGGATTAAAATCCAATCCAGATAAGATTCAAGCAATTCTAGACATGCCCTCTACACTGAATGCAAAAGAAGTACAAAGGCTAATTAGACAGGCAGCGAGACTTAGTCGCTTCGTTTTAAAGTCTGGCAATAAATGTGCAACATTCTTCAAAGCACTACAAAAGAGTCAACATTTTGAATGGGGCAGTCAATTGTGAGTTAGCTTTCAGGAGCCTAAAAGACACCCTAACATCACTACTACTGCTCCAAAGTACAAAAATGGTTGAAGAATTGTCACTATACCTAGGAGTCGGACGAGAGGCAGTCAGCTCAGGTATGGTCTGAGAAGACGAGAGAAAGCAACCTTTTCGGTGTATTACACCAACTGGGTCCTCCAAGTCGCCAAAACTATGTACTCGATTATGGAGAAACTAACATTTGCACTAATCATTTCCTCTCGTAGGTTTAGACCTTATTTTTTGATGCATAAGATTCGACTTGTTACATATAATTGTTAAAGTATGTGCTCACTCGGAAGGAACATTGTAGTTGATTGTTAAATTGGGTCATGGAACTCAGTGAATGCAACGTCGGTTTGGTCCCTAGAAAGCTGTCAAGGCACAGGTGATCATTGAATTTTTAGCAGGCTACTTCGAGGTAGAAGAGCCATGCCAAGAAAACCCTATCAGAACATGACATGAGTCTTACACTTCAACGGAGCTTCTAAACAGGCGACATGGGGCTAGGAACAACACTAAGTAGCCCGACCGGAGAACATGTTGTCGACCAGCTTTTTCAATTTCGATTTGAAAATAGTTTTAAAACTTAATATATTATAAAAGATATGTAATTTTGGTTTTGAAAGTAATGTATTTTAATTTTTGGAAAATGAGACCGAATGGATCTCATTTGCCCAATAATTTACCTAATCGTGCCCGATACCACGAATAATACACCTTCTCGAAAGATAAGTGTATCCTGTGGCGGTGGACCAAATCGTACAAACTAGAAAGTTTATGACATTCGTTTGGCCTATGAATCTTTTCTATGTGACCGACAAGTTCTCCTACCTGATCTAAAGATTAGGTAGGGTTTATTTTACTTGAGTTCCAAGTTCCCTATGGAGGCAAGTCCCTATAGTTAATTACATCTCGAATGACTGAGGTCACCTGTGAAAACTCTCGATAATGATCGGTAGTTCTGTCTTCAAGAATCTCAAAGTTTTTTACGGTATGACGTGGAAAATCGAGTGGGAAAGGCTCAATGTGTAACACTTATTTTCAGAAGTCAAAATGAGGGAAAAGTTAGGGGACGTTACAGATCTGAGGAAAGCCTAAGTGACTTCCCAACTAGCCTACTGTGTGGATGCGTTTGGAGATGATGTTAATTTAATGTTCAATCATGTCAATTTTATTACTTGGGACATACACTTGCATAATACTAGTTTATGCGAGTAACCTGCAGAGATAAGAGAGTTTACGTCATACCGTACGACAACCTAGGAACCTAGTACGAGTAAGGACTTATGTCACACAACACAGTTGCACATAATCCTAAGGGAAAAGTGAGGATTTGCGTCGCTCTAGGCGAGCTACCTCGCAGTCCTATAGGTTGTAATTTAAACTAAAGGAGAGCTTTGCTGAAGAAGATCCTCTTATTGCTCGGTCTGAATTCCTCGCCGTGCTGCCCACGAATTTAGCTCCAAACCTTCTGCTGTAGCGATGGCTCCAGGGTTCAAGTGTTTGAGATTGGTGGTTTATGTTTCACAGTTTTGGTGTCAAAGTTCGATTTTGTTTTATTTTTTGTTTTAGTTGCAGTATGTTTTTTTTTGTTTTGCATACAAACTAATCAAATTGTAGATAAATAAAAAGTACTTGAGGAGTAAAATGCAGTAAAGTAAAATGTTGTAAATAAAATCTAAAAGCGTGCTTGGGCATGTGCTACTGTTGTCTGATTTGTATTGCAAGCATAGTATGATTTGTGGGAGATTTGAATAAACTTGCATGAGAAGTTGGAAAAATGAGTCGCATAAATTACAGGCAAAACTCGTAGTCATGTATGGAAGATCAAAATTGGGTGTAAGACATCGGTGAAGGTGGGGGCTCAAACCTGGACTGTGTGCTTCTCGACCTTAAGCAAGATTTATCACCCAACAACCTACAGAAGGCAGGCCTTAACCTCAATTCAAGTGACTAACCATGGACCTTTATAAGTTTTTCATAAGTAGAATTATTTGATTTTCATGCAAAAGTTGTTGTTTGGATTTTTATGCAGAGTTATTTTTAACAAGAAAAAGAGATTTTTGTTTTATTCTTTGTAAATATTTTGTAAAGTATTGTAGTCCACAGGCTAGTCACTCTAATCGGGCTAGGACTACTAGCGACCTAAGATCGTCGGGGGAAACAATCTCACCAAGAGTCGGTGAATAGTATCATCGGTCATTTCCTCTCCTTTATTAAAGGTCATTGAGGTAGGAGATACTATTCTAAAAATTCCCACATCGTATCCATCGTTTAGCACACATTAGCATTATTATCATCGCCCTAGCCAACTAGACCTCTGACTTATACCAGTTAGATGATCCATATGTGACAAAACAAATGTCCACAATTGCCAGGAGGATCTGAACGTATGTATTAAGCTCAAATCACGGTGCATTGGGTTTCACTGTATGTTAAGTCATTGCTAGAATTCCATTATTTGATTTAATTAAGGAGGCATGAACCTCATCTCGGTGCATCCTCATGTCTAGTGACCCAATCAACTTGTGAATTAGGATCGAGTGTCTAGCTTCACTATTTGAAAACTACGTGGATGAACTCTCACCTAGGGTGTGCCCCTAAAATCCAGGAAGTCAACACTGTGGATTAGACAGATGGGCTCTCACCTAGGGTGTGCTCCTAAAATCTTGAAAGCCTACATTGTGGATTATGCAGATAGGCTCTTACCAAGGGTGTGCTTCTAAAATCTAGGAATCATACACTTAGGATTAGGTAGATGGGCTCTAACCTAGTGTGTGATCAAAAAAATCTAGGAAGCCTACACTATGGATTAGGTAGATGGGTTCTCACCTAGGGTGTGCTCATAAAATTTTGGAAGCCTACACTGTGACTTGTGCTTGAAGAGATTTAAAGTGACTAATCCTCAAATATCTCTAAGTGTCTTCCAAATAATTAAACCAAGAATTCCCATTTCGACTCAACCATTTAACAAGAGAAACAAAACAAAAGAAAGGAGAAGACCGACCCACCTCCAAAACAAGCAAAAACTAAAGAGGGAAATAACAAGTGAGTTGGCCTAAAAAAAAATTAAATGGCTTCGGTCAAGGAAGGGCACGAATGATGCCAAGGTGAAGGAGCTTGCTAGTTGTATAGTTAGAGTATCTGTTACAAGCATTAGGCTGGTGATTAAATGACTTCCTTTGAGGGAGTCGGTTTAATTCGAAAAAGATAATTTTAAATTAAATTTAATTAAGGCGAAATTAAGTGGTTGATTTGAAATTTGAAATAACCTAGCCCGTATTCAGCCTAAATTGAACCTGGGTTGAGCCCGAGCTCGCGCCCCACTAAATAAAAAAAATTTGCATTGATTTTCGTGCCATTAGCTCGCGCCCGGAACCATAGCAATGTGGGTATCCTTCCTAGCTAAAGTTGACATCCCAGACGCATCCGTGTGGTCCGTTTCACCATCCGGGGTCGTCCGGACTAGTTCACTGATGGTCTAGCAAAAAATGTGTGAAATTTAATTTTTCTTCAAAATTTAGGTTCGTGACGACTCGTTTTGCAAATTGATTTAATCATCGGTGCAATGTGTGTATGTGTTGACGACGTAAATTGCTAGGTTCACATGCGTCCAATGTGTGAATTGCAATGTTCACACTGTTGAGTTATGGACGGTTCACCTAATGCCGTTTAATCATGTAGGAACTCATTTTTGGGCCCTCTACATGTTAGTCCTTAGCCCTTGCAACTAAGAGTAGAGTGCTTAGAACAACTCATGCAAGATCTCCATAAAAACGAGTCAATAAGTAGTTCAAAGATTTATGAAAGGTGGGCTCCATTACTAGTCCACTATGATGGTCAATAAGGAACTCTTATAGTTAGATCCCAGGGTAGAATATGAAAGAGGCTAAGACCTCACTAAAAACGAGGTCAACAAAAGAACCCCCAATAGGTGTGGAGTGCAAGACAGGCACACTGTGCGTATTGGTGTTGAACGAAGCGACCAACACGACCAAGAGAACTGCCTAAGTATTACATACTTAGAATAAATTGAACCACAGTCAAAATTAACTTTGAACTGGGGCTTTCCACTGGGGACTTTCCAACCCAATGATAAGAGCACATTGAAGATCATTAAAAGTTTCTACTGGGGATGAAAGGATTCGCCAGATGTTTGTATTATATGTTTACTTTGTTTTGTTTTGAGATAAGTGATGTTAATTTTATTGAATGTAGAAATCGGTTCGGGAAGGAAGTACGGAGCCACCACCGAGGGATAACACCAAAAAATGGGCCACCACCAAGGGGATTACCCCAAAAAGGGCCACCAACAAGGGGATTACGCCTGAATAGGGCCACCAACAAGGTGATTACGTCGGAAAAGGGCCACCAACAAAGGGATTACGCCGCAAAAGGGCCACCAACAAGGGGATTACGCCAGAAAGGGCAACCAACAAGCGGATTTTACTGGAAGGGCCACTAACAAGGGGATTGCACTTGAAAAGGGCAACCAATAAGAGGATTACGCCGAAAAATGGCCACCAAAAAGGGGATTACGCCAGATAAAGTGCCATCAACAAGGGAATTATGCCATAAAAGGGGCCACCAACAAGGAGATTACACCAGAAAAAGGGCCACCAACAAGGGGATTAAGCCACAAAAGAGCCACCAACAAGGGGATTACTCCAAAAAGGGCTACGAACAAAGGGATTATGCGTAAAAAGGCCACCAACAAAGGGATTACGCCGAAAAAGGGCCACCAACAAGGGATTACGTCATAAAAAGAGCCACCGACATGGGGATTATGCCAGCAAAAGGGCCACCAACAAAGAGATTACGCCGAAAAAGGTTCACCAACAAGGGGATTACGCCAGAAAAATGGCCACCAACAATGGGTTTTTGCTAGAAAAGTGCCACCAACAAGGGGATTACGCCTGAGAGGTAGAGAATGAAGAAGAGTGCAGTTCTATGCAAGTAAAACTAGCTAACCTCTTCTATGTGAAATTGAGAACCCAGTGTTCCTGTGAAGGGAGACTTTAGCTCGAGAAAGGGGCGACGATGGCGATAGACTGAGAAGGTTCAACCTAGCTGGGTCAAAGTTTGAACTCGAAATGGTTGATTTTGGTCGTTTTGACTTTGGAGGTCATTTAATTTGGGTTATTTGAAAGGGACAAGTACAGAGTCATATGAAATTAGATTATCATTTCCTCTGTTGAATTTTTGTCGTTATTTCACTTTTTGATTTTGAAATTTGTTTACTTTTATGTTGTGGTTGACATTATTTTTGCATGCTGTTTAGTGCAAGTCATTTTTTTTCTTTTTTTTCTCTTTTTTTTTTCATATCGTTCCTCCTTCGGTATTGAGAAGCTGAATCAAGGGTTCAGCTTAATGGTATTAAACCAATCACACAATGTGGCAAAAAGTAAACTTTATTAATATTTCTGGAATCATATACAACAAAACATAATATGAATACGCAACATCGATGAACATCAAGAGATACATGTGAGTAATATTAGTCTGTAGAATGCAATCTTCGCTTGTAAATTATCACTGCTTTCTTATGTCAAGTTTCTTTCGAGCCATCTGAAATTGTGTAGAGACTAACCCTCCTCCCAAGGTGTACTTTGAGACAAAAATCCCCTCATACACGCTTAGGGGTGTGTTGTCTCACAACTCCAGAGGTTGCAACCCTTCAAGGTCCGATTCAGGACGGTATCCAAATGGAGCTTTATTGTCATCCATTTTCCTGAAAGTGATGGACACTCTCCTACGTGACACTCCTAGAATGTAGTGCTTTGCCAGATCAGCTCCATTTCCCTTAAGCACTAGTACTGATCAATTTGCTGCAACTCTCTTCCAAACATAATATTGCACCTACTCAGAAAGGAGATTGTGCATAATGGTCTCAGGAAATCATGATGGTCTATATGGGGTGGAATGTAGTCCCCCTCTTCATAAATATTGATGATGCAACTATTAGGCACACAATCTGTCGGTAGGATATGCCAAGAAACCATCATCTTTATCATTCTCTTTATAACCAAGAGCATCGGATCTACCTGATCATGTCTTATGATGCCCGAGGGATTCCCTTCACTATAGCGGGCAAAATTGTACAACAAATGCACTAGATAGTAACTCATCCTTTATCCCGCATCCATTTTTGGGGTTCAGAATACGTCTTATTCCTTAAACAACCTACCCGACCTATGTCCCTGAGGTGGAAGACACAATCAATTGTGCTCATTTGTTCGCTATCTGAGAACACATCCGTATGTAATTCCAGTCCTTCCAGAATTTTAACATAATTTCCCTGGATTCTTTCAAATTGCTCAAAATTCTGCTTTCAAACCCTTTGAAATTTCTCCAGTTCTTCCTCTTAAATTATTTGCAGCCTTTTTTATTTAACAAGCTATGGAATGTAAGGCTCGACTTCCTGTTGATTTTATTAACTTTGCATCACTGAGACTATGATGTGATCCTCGTGGGGCTCAACTGGCACGTGTTTTGGTAAATCAGGCTCTGCAACTGGCTTGGTATTTTCTTTCTTTATCGAAGGTTAGGGGATGATGTCCCCTGTCGGCTCGCTCTGCACATGTTCTTTCCCCTATGCTACTAGGACATCTGTTGTAGTTGCCTCTTGGGCTATCCATTTCTCCAAGCGGTCCTGCAGCAGGAGCTTGCGATGCTTAAAATTATGGTGTTATGTGCGTGAAAGTGGAATCCTCCTGGATGTACCTACTGACACCACCTGTAATGGAACACTGATGGGTTCCACTATGTTTTATTCACTATCGGGCTGTCAGCTCCTTGGATCTCTTCCTTGTCATCCTTAAACTTTCTCTTATTTATCGCTGTGGTGTGTTCTTTGCTCTTGAAACTAAGTACTGTCTTCAGGTTTTCTGCCTCATCTGGATTGATTACCTTTAGCAGGCGACCCTCATAATCCATCTTCACCTGTTCAAAATCCAGTCAAAGTCTATGATGGCGCCCTGTGCCACCTCTTCCTCGTTAAGTGCGAGTTTGATGTCGTTTCTAAATGAGAAAATCAGCCTCCTGCTCAACATTTTCCTGCAAAAGGACAGGAAAAACGTCAGCGTGCTAAAATTCAAACTGAACAGGAACAATACTTATTTATTTTTTAGTATTATTTTTCAAAGTTATGTTTGCATTTCACTTCAAGCATGTAAACTTTAATCAATTTTATGGAATTTTAGATTTCAATATGAAAGGATGTGATTTTATTCAGGAGAATTCAACTTATCATTTCCATTACATGTATTTTTTTATTTCATTTATTAGACCCATTTACAGACAATTGTCACATCGATATATCTTAGGACTCACAATTGGGTCCCTCAATACGTCACGATGCGTAGTACTTTTTCAAATATCGCCCATTTATTGGTAGCATGGGCCTTTATCCCTGGAAATCTATCAACTGGTAAGATTCTCTGGAGTAGACTTTTTCGACCACGAACAGTCCCACCCAAGTTGGTTCAAATTTTCCTCCTATCTTACGGTGTGTGACGACTTCTGTATATGCCAGAATTTATGATCTTGTATTTATATATTTAACAAAATTTCATAAAGTCACAATTTCAAACACAAGTATATGTATCGTTCAAGTAATACAGGGCTCTATTGGAGTTCTGGTTATCAATCCCACAGGGAAGATTAATTGGAAGAAATAGATTTTCAAATTAAAAGTAATTATAACTTTTATTTCTTTTCAAAATTCAGATTTTAAAATTAATGAAATTTCTACCAGATGTAACTAAAGCAACAATAAAATAAAGGTTAATGCAAGTATATATAAAATAACTTTCTCCTTTTCAACTAATCCAAGATTTTTCAGAATAATTATCATTCGTGGAGAACTTGAGATTCTTGTATTGCGCCAAATAGAAGCAATCCATTTATTTTCCTTCGCTCGATAGTATAAAGAACATTGGCTAATTTATAGATTGGTTCAGGATGTATTATTAGTAGAATGGGTTAATCTAGGCTCACACTTGTGGATGTCCAAGGGTGGCTATGGTCGGCCCTACAAGTGACCCGTTCCTTTATATAAACCAAATTATTAGAATTTAATCTGTCACTCTAAAAACTAATTAATTCTATGCTCAATAAACAATATCTCCCTATTTATTTGCACTTAACCATGAATAACCCGCTCAAGGCCTTCGATTACCCAAGGATTCACGTGATATCTACAAGTTAAGAACTCATCTCCTGATAGGTCTCAGAATTCTTCAACAGGCTTTAACAATTTAAATGACAAGTTTAAAAAGTAAATTAATCTCATATATGAATATCATCACAATAATTTTAAAATTAAGTTAAGTTCTCCAACGAAATCAAATTATCTTATTATCTTTTCATAGTTGAAAGGATAAAGAAAAGTAACTACTCATAACACATTGAATTCACACAACAAAACATATTTATAAAACTTTGAACCAGGTTACAAATACTTATCTGGAATGTTCCTTCAAGTGATCCTTTGACTCCTACTCACTCCAATGCAAAGTATAAGACTTCAACAACACCAACACTTACTTACTACTCAATAAATTGAGTAGTAACGCTCAAAATAACTAAAATAAACTCACTAAATACTTAAGAATAAAATATGGTGGCTCACTAAAACTATCTCCAGAAGCTGGAGTTCTAGGGGGCCTTCTCTGTAGAAATTTCTTCTATTTATAGAGCTTAAAAAAATGACCAGTGGTTGCTTAAGACACCTCTTCAAAATTCGTCCAAATTCAATGAATCTTCTAGAAAGTAACTGTGGCGCTTAGGTACCGGGATCTGGCACATAGGCACTGGACTCCGTGACTAAGTCTTCGCACCCCTTCACTTTGGATCACACCTCTTCGTGATTAAAACTGTTTTCCTGTGTCCAGATGCATTGTATCACATGTCCTATGTATCAGGAGTAACATCCAGTCTTCTAGAAGGTCTGATAACTACTTAAAACCGTCAAAATAACTGCCAAAAGTTGTCAAAAATCTTAACTGCTTCAGTATCGTACTGGTGCTTAGGCGCCAGATTCTGGCGCCTAGGCGCGAAACCTATAATTTTGGCAACTTTGCTTTTTAGATCTATTTTTGCTCCTTTTTGCTCTTTTTTCCTTCTTGAACTCTTTTTTCATCACCTATATCCAAAAACATAAAAATACCTTTCATTAAAGCATAATATCCTTAAAAATTAAATCATAAATAAGACATAAAAATAGGTACTTTTTAAGTGGATCAAATTCCCTCAATCTTAAATGTTACTTGTCCTCAATAACCCTTTTTATTACATAAAATGTATAACATCTGAAATGAAATTTAAATAATTAAGATTCCTTGTAATTTTTGGTTTTATAAATAGTTTAGCAAATCATTAACCAAATTTCACAAATTAACGTTAATTTTAAGAATTTAATGAATATTTAACTACTAAATCATAAGACTCTAAAATTTTCAATTATTTCGAGAGTAATTGTAATTTATCATATTAAGATCACATAGATAATTTACAAGAAAAAGACTTTAATGAAAACTTTTTTAGTAAAGATGCTTGTACATAAAACTTAAGTTAAAAAATGTAATTAGTTTCTTCCTATAAGATAATTCAAGTGAAGCTAATTTTTTATTAGACATCTCCTCAAGCTTCTCCTCACATTTCTTTTTTTGCTCTTTTCTTCTTTTTTTCTTTTTTTTCTTTCTAAGGATATTTTTCAATCTCCTTTTTCACAATTTGTGATAATTACTATATCTGGATAGTCTTAATAATTTTGAACTTCACTATCCTTAACTTATATTTAAAAACTTATACATTTTTACTTAATAAATATGACATTCTTAATAAGTATTTTTCGAAAAAAATTTCAATCTTTTCGTTTTCAAGTAATAATCCTGATTCCTTAGAATTTCAAAAATACAATTCTCTTTACTTTAAATAGAAGAATTTTTAATCTTATTATTCTTTAAGTTAAATAATTTTATTCTTAAAATCAATCAAAATTATTGAAATTTTAGTTAAGTTTACTGAATTATTTATAAATTCAAAAATTTAAGTAATCTTAAATAAAATTTTCATTCCTTATGTTATGTTAATATTTTTAAAGAAAATATTAGTACATTAAGGACAAATAGTATTTAAATTTCAAAGAAATTTTCCTTCCCCCAAACTTCAGTTTTGGTATAAACATGAATCATGAAAATTTCTAAAATATGAGAGAAAGAATAGCATATTTCTACCAGGAATTTTTCTAAGTATATGAAAAATAATCTAGAAAGAAAAATTTTATTTCTACACATGCTTTTTATGAATATAAAATAATGTTTAAGCGTACATAGAAAAATTTTAGTAAGCAGGATCAATTTCTACAAAATATTTTTTATAATTTTTTTAAAAAATAACTAAACTAAATAGGTGTACTGATCACTATACTAAAACAGAAACAAAACATCTCATTAAAGAAATAAACTCTAACAATCCAACAATAATCAGAACAATAATAAGTGTCTTAGAACAATGCATCAAACAAAAAAACAAACAAATCATCACATACATGAAAAACTAACAAACTAATAAAACATAACATAAATAATACAAATACATGATCCTAAAAATCTACTCATCACTAGCAGTCTCCTCATCCTCATCATTATCAAAAGAAAAGTCTACATTCTTGTTCTGAATATCAAATGGTGAAAATCTAGGGCAGGTCGGGAACTGAACTGAATGATCACCCTTTAGGAATCTAACAAGAGACTCAGAATACTCAACATCAAAATCACTCTTTCTTTGGGTGTACTTAGAAAGATGATCCAATTTCAAATCTATAGTATCAACTCTACACTGGGTCAAAAGTAACATATTATGTTGCTCTATAAACTTCTCGTGCATATTCTCCCAAAAAGTAGATGGTGGCTCAGCAGCAGAAGTAGAGGCTCCAGAAGTAGAAGGTCCACCAGAAGTAGGTAATGAACTAGAGGGTGCGGTAGAATTCTTACCTCGGAGTCAATCATATATACTGACACTTTCTCGTCCAATGGACTTTGTAGACTTAAGCTTCTCCTCTGAAAGCTCAGTAACAACCCCAGCACTTTCGCATAGAGAATAAATCAAAGATGGGAATCCCAATCCCACAGAAGTGCTATAACGAGCAGTGACCTCTACAGAATCATAAATAATACTGCCAACATCTATCGGCTTCCTCTCCTGTATGCAGTAGTTGAGGATAGCTCTGTCCTTTGTGACCTCACTCAAATGGTTGGATGGAAGGAGGCGAGTAGAAATAAAGTAATTCCATGCCTTAGAAACACTATTTAGCTTAGAAGATGAAAAATTTACCCGTTTTTCGTTCCGGATCTTCCAAGCTCCAGTGTCATCTATCAAGTATGCAATAATCATCTCCAAATCTCCCTCAGATGGAGATAATCCAGAATAGTAGCACTGTATGTTCGGTGGAAGACCGTAGAAAATGTTGATTCTCTCTAGAGTAAATCCTACTCCAACTCCTCTCACAAAGATCTCATAATCTTCAGGATCCAAGAAATTTGCCTAAAATTCCCTGACGACAGGGATAACAATAACAACAGTGAAGTAACAGAATAGTTGCCAGTTCAGTGCAACGATCATATCTTCAATCCTTCCAACAGGATTGTAGAAACTCCTCTGAGATAAATTTTCTTGTCGTAGCAAAATCGTTGTAACGAAAATGTGCTGCGACAGTGGCAAACTTCCTATGATTGAAATTTTCTCGTTCTTTCCCTCGCTTAGATTTTGGAGCCATCTAAACGTAAGAGAAAGAAAATGCAAAATAAATTAAAGGATCAAAAGAATAAGCTTATTTAAGCTTTAAAAAGCTTAAATAAAGCTTCAAATCCATGGATTAAACTTCAAAAATAAAAAAAAATTGGTTTTGCTCAAAAGTTGAAAAATCCATGGTAAAAATAAAAAATAAATGGATTAAAAGGTAGATCTGACATCGAGATAAAGAAATCAAGTGATTTCAAGCTCAAAAACTTGAAAATCAGGCCTAAAATGGATCCCTAAGGTTGATTTTAGTGAAAAATGGAAGAAGAAGGGAGCTTAGGCGTCGTTAATGGCGTCGGTGGGTAACCCGACTTTCGGGTGCAGGCCGAACCGGAGCTTAGGCGCCGAGTTCTAGTGCCTAGGCGCCAGACTCGCCTTACCAAAAATTCGATTTAAAAATTGTATTTTCCACCAAATCTTAACAAATTTGACTTCTAAATACTCACATGAGAGTATTACTCCTATTTCTAACTTCAAACATCTCCACAAACAATTAAAATGATAATATAGATTCAACAATCAAACTCAAGATATAATCAAACTCTTCAATTCCATTTCACATTTTTTCATTCCAAGCTCAAGAAATTCCAGAAAAATACTATAACAAGGTTCATCACTCTGTAAATAATACAAACATTACTAAATCAAAGCGAATTCACAATCAAACAACACACTTTGAACAATGAAAGCAAACACACAAACTAAATATTTGACTCACTAGAACATGACTCAATCACACCTAAAACACATCGATGATCTATTCATCTCCGAACTTTGAATTTCCATCCCTCTTGCAATGAAGTTTGCTAGGCCCGCATGGATAGAAAACCAACGCCCTTGGAAATTCCAAAGCCATTTTCTCATAAATCCATTTGTTCTTTGCATACATCACTACTTGAGAACCTTGAAAAGCCGTCATATGATCGAATTGAATCTTTGTCTGCCATTCCAAGTGCTCGATTTGGTGATACATTTCATGCAAACGATTTCCAACGCTTAGCAATTCCGCCTCAATCTTATCTAGATGACTGAATAATTTCTCCAAACTTACAATAATAAATCCATTGAAATAAGTTTGAGGATCTTTAGAAGACTTATCTCTTATCGCATTGCCATGATCTCCTATCTCCATTACTTCCAAACTCTCTATTCTCCTCCAAAATGAATTATTCTGAACGAAATTAGGGTTGCTTAGGGATTGGGGACGAAGATAGGGAAACATATAAGAAAATTCATGTGAAAAACTGAAGATATTGGGTTTTTGCACGAACTGTAACTGGGGCGCTTAGGCGCTGAAATCTGGCGCTTAGGCACCGAACCATCTATACACATGGGTTATGCCGGCGCATAGGTGTCAAGTATGGGCGTCTAGGCGCCGGAACCACATTCGACTCTGTTTCGCCTATCGTCAAATTTACAAAATTTCAGTCTTAAAATAGGTCTATTAAAATGGTGTGATCAACACACACACATATCGATTAAGATAAATTCAAATCACAAACAATCACAATGATAACATATGGGTTGCCTTCCACAAAGCGCTTGGTTTAACGTCGTCAGCCTGACCTAAACAGTTATATTAATTGGGTAGACTCAGTTCGTAAGCCTCCTTGTAAATCGGTTTCATTTCTCCCATATAAGGCTTCAGTCTTAATCCGTTAACTTTAAATATTTTTCTCGTCTTGGGATCTTTAATATCCACAGCACCGTAAGAGTATACTCTCTCAATTATAAATGGTCTCATCCATTTAGATCTTAATTTTCGAGGAAAAAGTCTTAAATGAGTATTAAATAATAATACTTCTTGTCCAGGCTCAAATATTTTTCTTGAAATATTTTTATCATGCAATTTCCTCATTCTTTCCTTATAAATCTTTGTATTTTCATAGGACTTGTTTCTAATCTCTTCCATTTCATTCAGTTGTAACAGTCATTTCTCTCCTGCAGCACTCAAATCATAATTGAACTTCTTTATCGCCCAAAAAACTTTATGTTTTAGTTTAACAGGTAAGTGACAATGTTTACCATAAACTAACTGATAAGGTGACATTCCGATAGGTATCTTATAAGCTGTTCTATAAGCCCATAATGCAGAATCAATTCTATCAACCCAGTCAATTCTTTTAGGATTAACAGTCTTCTCTAATATTCTTTTAATTTCTCTGTTTAATACTTCAACATTCCACTTGTTCGTGGGTGATAAGCAGTTGTAATTCTATGTTTAATTCCAAATTTTTCCAGTAATGATTGAATTCTTACATTTCTGAAATGACTTCCCCCATTTGTGATAATTACCCTAGGCATTCCAAATCTTGTAAAAATCATTTTCTTTAAAAATTTTGAAACACTTTTGGAATCACAGTTTGGCAAAGCTGCAGCTTCAATTCACTTTGAAACATAATCAACTGCTAATAAAATATAAATCTTTTCAAATGATTGTATAAAAGGTCCCATAAAGTCTAAACCCCATACATCAAAAATCTTAATTTCTAATATATAGCTTAGAGGCATTTCATCTTTTCTGGATATATTCCCCATTCTTTGACATAGATCACAAGTTTTCACATAATGTCCAATATCTTTGAATAATGCAGACCAATAAAATCCAGAATTTAAAATTTTAAACACAATTTTATCCACTCCAAAGTGTTCTCCAAATTCAGAATCGTGACATTTTTGAATAATTGCAAAAGTTTCTTCATATGGTACACATCTTCGAATCACAGAATCTCTGCCTATTTTAAATAAATGAGGATCTTCCCATATATATGATTTAGAATCATTCTTGAATTTCTTAATATATTTGTTATTCAATCCATACGGTAAAATATTGCTAACCAAATAGTTAACTATATCTGCATACCAAGGCGTTTGTAATCCTTGAATAACATATAACTGTTCATCGGGGAATTTCCCATTTATGATTTCTTCAATAATCTTCTCACTATTATTTTTAATTCTTGATAAATGATCAGCAATTTGGTTGACAGCTCCTTTTCTATCCACTATTTGAAAATCAAATTCTTGTAAAAGTAGAACCCATCTTATCAATATAGGTTTAACATCCTTTTTAGACATTAAATACTTAATAGCAGAATGATCAATATGTACGATACATTTGGTCCCAAGAAGATAAAGTCTAAATTTATCAAAAGCATATACTATTACTAACAACTCTTTCTCAGTAGTAGTGTAATTTATTTGAGTTTCATTTAGAGTTCTGCTAGCATAATTTATAACTTTGAAAATTTTCTCAATTTTTTTTCCCAATACAGCTCCAATTGCATAATCACTTACATCACACATTAATTCAAAAGGTTTACTCCAATCAGGTGCAACAATGACAGGTGCAGTGGTTAATTTTTCTTTTAGAATATTGAAATTCAGACAATCTTCATTAAATTCAAACTTAGCTTCTTTTTCTAATAAATGACAAAGAGGTTTAGAAATCCTAGAAAAATCATTTATATATCTTCTATAAAATGCAGCATGACTCATAAAACTTCTCACATTAGTAACAGTAGTAGGTGGTTGAAGTTCAACAATAATTTTCACTTTTGCCTGATCAACTTCCATCCCTTTTTGTGAAATTTTGTCCAAGTATAATTCCTTCTGTGACCATAAACTGACATTTTTCCCAGTTTAGAACAAATTTGTTTCTTTACATCTTTTCAGAACTTTTGTTATATTTTCCAAGCAAGACTCAAAAGAAGTTCCAAATACTGAAAAATCGTCCATAAATACTTCAATTTCTTTTTCAATTAAATCACAAAATATTGACATCATACATCTCTGAAATGTTGCAGGTGCATTACATAAACCAAAAGACATTCTTCTAAAAGTAAATGTTATTTTCTCTTGGTCCTCATGAGCAATGAGTAATTGATGATAACCAGAATATCCATCCAAAAAATAGAAATATGAGTGTCCAGCTAATTTATCCAGCATCTGATCCAAGAAAGGTAAAATAAAATGATCTTTTCTAGCGGTGTTGTTTAATTTTCGATAGTTGATGCAAATTCGCCAACCAGTAACTTGTCTTGTAGGGATTAATTCATTTTTATCATTAATAATGACAATTACTCCTCCTTTCTTCGGAACACAATGAATAGGACTTACCCATTGACTATCCGAAATAGGATAAATAATTCCAACATCTAACCATTTTAAAATCTCTTTATTAACAACCTCTTTCATAATTGGATTCAATCTTCTTTGAGGTTTAATAGTAGGTTTACAATTTTCTTCCATTAAAATCCTATGCATATAGATTGAAGGGCTTATTCCTCTTATATCTGCAATAGTCCAACCAAAAGCTTTCTTATAGTTCTTCAGAACTCCTATTAATTTTTCTTCTTGATCTTTGCTTAGTTCTGAAGATATAATCACAAGTAAAGTTAATGAATTTCCAAGAAATGCATACTTAAATATGCATGTAACATTTTTAATTTCAGTTCAGGGGCTTTTTCAACTGATAGTAAAAGTATATCATTTTTAGTCGTGTATAAAATTTCCCAATTAACATGAATATAATGAGTTTCTTCAAATAAATTTTCTTCATTCACTTTTTCAATTTCTTCAGGTAATGGCTTATTATATAACATAGATTTATTATTTTTTTCTTCAAAAATGAGTTTACATTTTTCTTGATATTGCTTTTCAAATATATAATAAAAAATATCCATTCAATAGCATTTTTCTTTATTAGGATACCTTATTGATTTCAGAACATTAAATGTTATCTCTTGATCATTAACTATCATTGTTAATTCTCCTTTTTGCACATCAATCATAGCACATCCACAGGGAAGATAAATTTATCCACTTTAACAAGAACAACATCTATAACTCCTTTAGGATAAGTAATAGATCAATCAGGTAACTGAAGGGTTACAGTGGTGGGAGAAATCTTTCCTAAATCTAACCTTCGAAAGATAGAAAATGTCATGAGATTAATACTTGCTCATAAATCACATAAGGCTTTTCCACAAAATTTTTCTCTAATAGCACATGGTATAGTGAAACTTCCAGGATCTTTAAGCTTCTGAGGTAATTTCTTTTGAATTATTGCACTACATTTTCACTTAATGCAACAGTTTCATAAGCTTCAAATTTCCTTTTCTTGCTTAAAATATCCTTCATAAATTTTGCATAACTATGCATTTATTCCAAAGCTTCAGCAAAAGGAATGTTGATGGTAAGTTTCTTAAAAATCTCAAAGAATTTAGAGAATTGATGGTCAAGCTTCTGCTGTTTTAGGCTCCATTTGGCGCAACTTTTTCTGTGCGGTGTGGCAGGAGGCTGTGAAAAAGAATTGTTTGGAGAGGATTTTCCTTCGCCGCTGCCGCGAATATGAGCTTAAAGTTGGCCGTGGGTGAGACCCCGCGGCCCGCGTTACCGCTCGATTTTTTACTCCCATGCCCTTTGACTTCGACTGGGATGGCCACTACTGGATCATGGCATGCGATGATCTTCAAAACTCCCATCGCTCTCCCTTTTACCCTTTCCGCTCTGCTCCTGCCTGAAATCATTGAGGAAGAAGCCCTAAGCAAGCGGACATGGTTCTTTTAGAATGGAAAAGGAGGTAGTGAAGGGAATACAGAGACTCTCCTGGGAAGGTCGAGAAAGGATACAGACGAGAAGCTCTGGAAGAGAGGAAATGCAGTCATTGGAGGCCATGGGAAGTTAGGCAGAAGGATGTGATAAGGCTTTAAACGCAATAGAGTACTAAGTCTGGTTTCTCCAATTTTTATCTTTCATGCATACTTGATTTTTTTTTGGTTTTGATGGATTTATCTCCAATATGCTAGTCTGATGCTTTATTTTTAACACAGTGGTGATCACGTCTTTGCCTTCCCTAATATCCGCACTTTTGTTGCCAAGAGTTTTTTGAATTTTAGAGTTTTGGATTTTGAGAAGAAAGATAGTGTTTTAATTTAAAAATTATCAATATTATTATATGGTTGTTGAACTCAAACTAAAGATCTTTGTGCACCCTAATGTTGAGCTTGATTCTTTATTATATTGTCTTTCATAGATCTCTGTTATTATCAGAGAAATGATAGTTGATTCTCTTTGTAAATTGATTAGTACTGAATCGGCTTCCAGTTTTAAATTTTCTTTATGAACCTCTTTATTTCTTTAGGCTGTTGAAAGAGGCCTTTGGAGCTTTGTCGTAACAGGATGTGAGTGACATTTAAGTAGGATTTGATCTGCATCATGCCAAACAGCCAAAATGACAACCTTAAATTCCATAGAATCTTAAATCATGTTTCTTCACTCCATTTCACGTTAAATCTTTTGGATTTCACTTGAGTCAAAAAATTTTCATCTGTTCTTATTTTTTACACTTTCTTGCTCTAACTAATGCTATTTATTATTGAGAGTGCCTGGTACTTTTCAGATGAGAACCTGGTGGAGAAAGATGAGGGCTCTAATTTTTAAAATTTGTTGATTTTTATGGTTTACACATCACCTAAAATTTGCTTTGGGTTTCATTTAGGAATCTTCAATTGAACAAGAGACTTTGGAAGATATTGGAGGAAAGTATTTTAACGTTTTGTCATAAAAACCTTTTTTGATGAGCTTTAGGGAGAGAAAATATATTATAAGATGCATGATTTATTACATGATTTGGCACAATCTATTTCTTTAGAGAAATTTTTCGCATTTGTGGGAGATAATATTTTATCTTTTAAAATTCCTAAAAATGTTCCACACTTATTTGTTAAAACTTAAAATCTAGAAGTGTTGAAAATAATCAAAGATGTTAATTCTGTATTATTTTTTAATTGAAGCTTTGCATTAAAAGTATCAAATTTATGGCTTCTTGGATTGACTAAAAATTGTAGAAATCTATTTTTTTTTGCATGTTTAGTTTGTAAAGTAAATTTATGCTTCTGTGTATCATATATAAGGTTGTCATTGTTCTGTTCCAAACAATTTAACTAAACAGGGGCAGAATAGTCATTTTTCTAGAAACAGCTGCCCCACAGCTGTTTTCACACAGCTGCAACAAACAACCAGCCAGCTTCCCCGCAGCAGCTTTCCCACAGCAGCTTCCTGGGGCAACACAACTGCAGCTGAAAAGCTGGAAAGTTGCAGCTGCGCGAAACAGACCCTTAGTCTTTGAGAAAAATGTGGTGGTGGTCTTTCAACTTCCACTTCAATAGGAATTACAGTTTGATCTTTACTTGGAGAAAGAGTTTCTTTAGGTTTTTCAATCTCTTCAACCTCTCTCTCTTTTTCAAGTTCTTTCTGAATTTTCTCTTTTAATTCCTTTCCACTACTAAGTTGTACAGTTTTTGCTTGTTCATGGTCTTTTTCAATTTCTTTTAGATTAATTTCAACATTGCTAGGAAGTGTTCCTTGAGGTCTGAAATTAATTAAATTAGTAATTTGTCTCATCTGATTCTCAATATTTTAAATATCAGTGTTTTAACTTTGTAACTGATTACCTAATTGCAAGATCAATTCTTCTAAAGATAACTTTTTCTGTTGATTGTTAAAACCAGGATGATAAGTTGGTCCAAAGTTTGAATTTTCTTAATTGTTCTAATTCCCGGTTGGATTAACTTGATTCTTACTCCATTGTTGATTTCCATTATTCCAATTAAAATTAGGGTGATTTTTTCAAATTGGATTATAATAATTCGAATAAGGGTTATTAATTTTACTAGCAATAGCTTGCAATGTCTCCATTGTTTTAGAATCATCAATATTTGCAGAATTATCATTACTTACATGCGATACGTTAATAGCAAAATTATCCAATTTCTTAGATATCGCAGTCACTTGTGAAGCTAAAATAGAAAAGGCTTCATTATCTTGAATACTTGCCACTCTTTTTGGATTAACCCTTTCGAAGGTCATTGAAAATTATTGTTAGCCATTTCTTCAATTAAGGTATAAGCTTCATCAAATGTCTTAGCCATTAAAGAACCACCAGCAGCAGCATCTATAATAGATCTAAGTGATCCAATGATGAAGACATTTTCTTAATAGTTCTTTAAATCTTTTCCATGTTTCATAAATTGTCTCTCCTTCAAATTGCATAAATGAAGTAATATCATTCCTTAATTTAGCAATTTTAGAAGGAGGAAAATATTTAGCAAGGAATTTTTGTGTCATATCTGCCCAAGTTTTAATAGAACCAGTTGCTAATGAGTTAAGCCACATCTTTGCATTATCTTTTAAGGAAAAAAGAAAGAGTCTAAGCCTAATAGCTTCATCACAAACATTGTTATATTTAAAGGTAGCACAAAGTTTTAAGAAACTAGCAAGATGTAAGTTTGGATCCTCATTTGGTGTTCCTCCAAATTGATTATTTTGAACCATTTGAATAATAGAAGGTTTAATGTCAAAAGAATTAGCATCTACAGCAGACATTTGAATACTAATATGAAGTTCATCAGCTGTAGGATTTGCATAATCCCTTAATGGTTTATAAACATTTTATTCGTTAATTTTTATTGGATTTTGATTATTTTTATGTAAGTTAGCCATTTCCTGATATTTTTTAATTTGTTTTCCTTTTCTAATTCTTTTAGCAGTTCTTTCTAATTCAAAATTAAAAGGTAATAATCCTTCAGATCCAGAACTACCCATAAAAATTAAATAAAAGATTTGAAAATAAAATAAAATCTTTTTGGTTTTTTTTGTAAATATTTTTGTATTTTTAAAGAAATAAAAGTGTATATAAAATATTTTTAATTTGAGAAATCTAAAAATTGTCTTTCACTTCCTTCATTCCTTCCTTTGTTCCCTGGCAACAGCGCCAAAACTTGGTGACGACTTCTGTATATGCCATAATTTATGATCTTGTATTTATATATTTATTAAAATTTCATAAAGTCACAATTTCAAGTGCAAATATACGTATCATTTAAGTAATACAGAGTTCTATTGGAGTCCTGGTTATCGATCCCACAGGGAAGATTAATTGGAAGAAATAAATTTTCAAATTAAAAGTAATTATAACTTTTATTTATTTTCAAAATTCAAATTTTAAAATTAATGAAATTTCTACCAGATGTAACTAAAGCAGTAATAAAATAAAGGTTAATGCATGTATATATAAAACAACTTTCTCCTTTTCAACTAATCCAAGATTTTTCAGAATAATTATCATTCGTGAACAACTTGAGATTCTGGTATTGCGCTAAATAGAAGCAATCCTATTCTTTACCTTCGCTCGATAGTATAAAGAACATTAGCTAATCTATAGATTGGTTCAGGATGTATTATTAGTGGAATGGTTTAATCCAGGCTCACACTTCTGGATGTCCAAGGGTGGCTATGGTCAGCCCTACTAATGACCCATTCCCTTTCTATAAACCAAATTATTAGAATTTAGTCTATCACTCTAAAAACTAATTAATTCTATGCCCAATAAACAATATCTCCCTATTTATTTGCACTTCACCATGAATAACCCGCTCAAGGCCTTCGATCACCCAAGGATTCATGTGATATCTATAAGTTAAAAACTCATCTCTGGATAGGTGTCAAAATTCTTCAACTTGTTTTAACAATTTAAATGGCCTTTTTAAAAAGTAAATTAAGATCAGGTTTGAATATCATCGCAATAATTTTAAAATTAAGTTAAGTTCTCCAACGAAATCAACTTATCTTATTATCTTTTCATAGTTGAAAGGAGAAAGAAAAGTAGCTACTCATAACACATTGAATTCGCACAACAAAACATATTTATAAAACTTTGAACCAAGTTACAAATACTTATCTGAAATGTTCCTTCAAGTGATCCTTTGACTCCTACTGACTCCAATGCAAAAAATAAGACTTCAACAACACCAACACTTACTAACTCTCACTTACTACTCAAGGAATTGAGTAGTAACACTCAAAATAACTAAAATAAACTCACTAAATACTTAAGAAGAAAATATGGTGGCTCACTAAAACTATCTCCTGATGTTGGAGTTCTAGGGGGGCCTTCTCTATAGAAATATCTCTTATTTATAGAGCTTCAAAAATGACAAGGTGTTGCTTAAGGCACCTCTTCAAAATTCGTCCAAATTCAATGAATCTTCTAGAAAATAACCGTGGTGCCTAGGTGCAGGAATGTGGCGCTTAGGCGCCAGACTCTGTGACCAAGTCTTCTGATCACAGAAAAATACATTAAGAAATTCATATCTATTTTTGATGAAATTGCACTTTAAAGAAAGGTATTTTCTTTATTTTACTGCAGAAATGAAGATTTATAAGTGATGGAAGCAAAAAGCATGAAATGGATCGAATTTGGATCAAAAAGAAAGAAATTCATGCAAATTGAACTAAGTCCCCGACGACCAGATCGAGGCCGTCGACGGCGAGATTATTAAGAAAATTTCTGAAGGATTTATAACTAGCTTGCCGACAGCGAGCCCGAGCTTGCCGACAGCGAGATAGTGTGATTTGAAGACCTTCTAGAAGCCCTGCTGATGGCGAGGTCATTTCCCGCCGACGGCGAGATAGTTCAAAATACAAATACTTTGAACTTGGACACTTTTTGAAGAGGTGTTTAAGCACCCCTTGGACCTTTGCCTACCTCTATAAATAGAGGCCGAATTCTAGTGTCTAGGTGTGTCTATTTTAGAGAGTACGAGTCTCTTTTTGGTATCTTAAGTGTGTATGTTGTTTATCATTAGTGAGTTTCTTTAGTTTATTTGAGTGTTATTTAGAAGTTCTGTTGTACTTAGAAGGAGAAGTCAAAAGAACTTCGAGGAGTACGCAGGGAGGAAATTAAAATAAGTATCTTTGTTTATTGTTGTTGTTAACTTTAAATGAAATCCATGCTTTGTTTTATTCCCATGCATTACGAGTAGTTTTCTTAGTCTTTCTCCTTGTTTATAAAAATTATGCGAATTGATGAAATTAAATAGAAGTACCTAATATATTAAAATAAATTGTGATAATTTTTACTTAAAACTTAATTTACTTTCAATCCGGCCGATTGAGTTGTTAAAATATGTTGAATTATCAACTATAGTAAAAATTACATCCAATATTCAGGGAAGTCAAAAACCTTGGAAGGAGGGTGCAAATAAATAGGGAAATATTAATTATCAGACGTAGAATTGGACATTTTAGTGTGACAGACTAAAATATTCAATTTGGTCATTGTTTGAGAGCTGAAGTGTAGATGTTAGTCCTCAGGTGAGGGGAACGTGGGAGCTCTGAAGTGGCAGCCAGTATCCTCCTAGCCTAGCCGCAAATTCAGTAATTAAACATAGGATTAGTCAATGTTCTTTGCACCTGGACCAAAGGATAAAGAATAGGAATGCTCCTATTTGTCACAATACAATTTAAGAATTCTATTTAAATTCATCATTCACTTAAATTTCTAAAAACAAGGAGAAGGATACTTTTTCTGAATTATTTAAATCAACTTTATTTCAAGTATTAGTTTACTTTAGTTTGCTTTAGTTACTTTAAATTTCTGTTTACTATATTAGTAAGTAATTCCTTTAAATTTAGGCGATAACAAATCGTTAAAAACTTCCCGTGGGATCGATAACCGGGACTCCACTGAGAGCTCTGTATTACTTGATACGATACGTATACTTGCATAGAATCCACATTAAACATTCAATCATATAATTAAATATATATATATATATATATTAAAGCGGAATCAAGTTTTTGGTGTCGTTGCTATAAACATAAATTGCAAACATATTAAAAGTGGGTCATCTTCGCACCCCTTCACTTTAGATTGCACCTCTTTGCGATTAAAATTGTTTTCCTGTGTCCAGATGCATTGTATAACATGTCCTATGTATCAGGAGTAACTTTCAGTTTTCTAGAAGGTCTGATTACTGCTTAACACCGTCAAAATAACTGCCCAAAGTTGTCAAAAATCTTAACTGCTTCAGTATCAAACTGGCACTTAGGCGTCGGATTCTGGCACTAGGTGCCAGACATATAATTTTGGTAACTTTGCTTTTTAGCTCTATTTTTACTCTTTTTTGCTCCTTTTTCCTTCTCGAACTCATTTTTCATCACATATATCCAAAAACATAAAAATATCTTTCATTAAAGCATAATATCCTTAAAAATTGAATCATAAATAAGGCATAAAAATAGGTACTTTTAAGTGGATCAGTGTGCAAGAATGGGCCTTCAGAGTATGAGGACTAAGTCACCGACTTTAAATGTTCTTGGGTGGACCAACTTATCGTGGGCTTGCATCATCCTTGCTTGGTATAATTCATGGTTCTATTGTGCTGCAAGTTGTTTCCCTTCGAGACTTTCTATCTCTTCGAGCCAGAGCTTGACATTCTCTTCCATTGTGATTTTATTAGCTACGGCGATCCTGAGGTATGGTAATTACACTTCCAAGGGAAGCATAGCCTCGAACCTAGACACTAAGGCATAAAGCGAAGATTGGGTCTAGGTTCTGAACGTCATCTTGTATGCTCATAATGCCTCTATTAACTGCTCGTACCATCCTCTTTTATAATCATCTAATGTCTTTTTTAGAATCTGCATGAGAGTCTTATTGAAGACCTCCGCTAGCCCATTTGTTTTCGGGTAATATATCGTAGAATATCTACAATCTATTCCATGTTTCTTGATAAAACTATTGATTTTAGTACTTTTGAATGTTGAACCGTTATCTGAAATAACCCTGTGGGGAACACCAAAGCGGTTGACAATCTGGGTTTTGAAAAATTGGAGAACCCGGTGTGTTGTGACTTCATTCAACGACACTGCTTTGCTCATTTTGAAAAGTAGTTTGTCGCTGCTAGTATGAATCAATGTCTTTTAGAAGACAAAGGGTCTATCAGACCCACTATATAGGTGCCCCAACACTGAAATGACCATGATGCAATCGTCGGGAGAAGCATATTCGGCAGTTGATGCAAGGCCACTCTGTGAACCTGACACTGATGTTAGCTTCTGGCAATTTCCACGCAGTCATCCATCTTTACTGGCCAGTAGTACCCCATTCTATTGATTTTCATTCTCATTTTCGGACCTGACTGGTGGGCACCACATAGTCCTGCATGTACTTCCTTGAAAATATTATGCGCTTCTGTCTCACTCAGACATCTTAACCACATCTGATCGAAGGATCTTTTGTATAACACATTGTCAACTAGGGCGTATAACAATGACATCCTCTTAATTTGATGTGTTGTTGATATGTCTTTTGGAAGTTTACTGGTTTGCAAGTAATCAACAAACGGTCGACACCAATCATTCTCATCTTCAGCTATTATCTCATTTCCCTGCTTATGTAGGGTATCCATGTCGATTTGAGATAAGACTTGACAACCCTGTATCGTAACTGTGATAAAATCTTCTAACAAGCATGCACTCTTTGGCTAATTTGGCTAAAGCATCTGCATGGGAATTGTCACCTCGGGGAATTTTATACAACGTCACATTGGGAATCTATTCTAACAACGTCATCGTGTAGTGGTGGTACTGTTCTAACCTAAGCTTCAGAATTTTGTACTGTCCGGCTACCTGTCGGATAACGAGTTGAGAATCTCCTTAGATAGTGAGGTATGTTATTTCCATTAAAATTGTTAACCCTAATCTTCTTATTAGACTCTCATATTTTGCCTCGTTGTTTGTGCATGGCTCGGTCAAGTGATAAGAATATCTTAACATCCCTTGATTTGGTGCAATGAAGATTAGGCCAATTCTTGCTCTACCGAGAATTATTATCTGTGAATATTTATCTCTTCTGACTGACGAAGCTTCGTTGAAGTACATCTTTTAATGTTGAGCATTGGGATGTCCTATGTTCATTACTTGTTCGTCAGGCAAGTCATCGTTGAGGGGAGAACTTGTTGGCAATAGGTGTGCTGTGAGGAAGTAGACTAAAATTTGTCCTTTAAGGGCGCAAAGAACTACAGAAGTTATATCAAATTGCAATAATATCATTGACCATTGCGCCAATCTACCAAAAAGGGTCGGTCGGGTCATCAGATTTTGCAACAGATTAACTTTCGAGATTAGGTTGACCTTATGAGCTAGCATATAATGTCTAAGTTTTTGGGCGGCGAAAATTAGAGCTAGACAATGCTTCTCAATTGGAGGATATTTTATCTCCGCAGGTATTAGGTGAAGACTAAGGTAATATAGAGCACTTTCTTTACCCTCGTCATTGACCTGAGCTAGCAGGGCTCCAAGGGAGTCGTCTAAAGCTGCGATATAAAGTATTAATAGTTGACCCGATACTGGAGCTGCTAAAATAGAAGGTGTCATTAAGTATTGTTTAATACTTTTAAAGGCCCATTAAGTAAACACAGAAAAGGTTTGATATTGTCCAGATAGATTAGATATACATCGTTGTAGATACTCCAATTTCCCTTGAAAGGACAACAATTGCTTTAAGGTTTTAGGGGGTGACATTTCCAAAATGGCTTTAATAATTTTTGGATCAATTTCAATTCCCCGGTGCCGGACAATAAATCCTAAAAATTTTTTGGAAGTGACGCCAAAGGCCCACTTTATGGGGTTCATCTTAAGATTAAATTGTTGCAACTGTTCATAGAAAATCCTCAAATCATACAAGTAGTTTTCCTTCTTTGCTTTTGATGAACAAATCATCCATGTAGCATTCAAATTAGTTATTAATTAGGTCATAAAAAATCCTTGTCATGGCTCATTGGTATGTTGCTCTATCATTCTTCAACCCAAATGACATTACTATGTAGCAATAAATTCTGATCGGTGTTCTAAAAGCCGTAAGTGTTGCGTCTTTCGGTGTCGTTTTAATCTGATTGTATCCTGAAGATCCATCCATGAATGAGAAAATTTTGTGTGAAGATGTGACGTCCACCATTAGTTCCGGGATGGGTAATGGGAATTCGTCCTTTGAGCAAGCCTTGTTTAAATCTCTGAAGTCAACACAAATTTGGAATTGTCCATTCTTTTTTCTGACTTGCACAATGTTAGCCAACCACGTTGGGTATTGTTCTTCTCTTACAAAATATGCATCTAATAACTTCTTCACTTCGGAGATGACTTGTTGCTTTATTTTGAGACATATTCTTTGGGTAGCTTGCTTGACCGGGGTCATGGTTGGGTCTACTCCAAGCCTGTGAACTGCGACCTCCAGTGCTAACTTAGGTATCTCATCTTAGCTCCATGCGAAACAGTCTCTGAATTATGACAATAGTTTGATTAAATTTGATGACTCCTCGTCGTTTTGCGGTGAGCTAATGAAAGTAGGTCTAGGGGCGTCTTCAGTCCCTAGATTGATCTCCTTCAATTCATAAACTGTAGATTTGATTTTCTCTTCAAACTCTGGCCGGCATCCTCTATTTGAAATTCTTCTAAGCCCTCTTCCACCTTAAGACAGTTTTTCTCTAGCTGGCTAGTAATGACCAAGCAAAATTTGGTTTCATAGACTAGCCCTACAGTGAAGAATCCAAAACCCTCTTTCGAGTTAGAAGCTTGATTTTTATAATTCCATAGTTCCTCGAAGAGGTGCATCCTTTCTTTTGATAGTTTGCCAAACACAAAACCACATTAAATTAATTTTGGCACATAAGGAGAGTAGTAACCAAAAGGCAATTCCACTAATTCATTAAAAATATTTCTTCCAATTTTACATCATTTTTAGAATTGGGAGAAGAAGAGCCACGGTAAAATTTTATCGTCTTCATGCCCACACTTTGTACTTCCTTAACCTCCAAACCCTCGACTTTATTGGAATGAATTGGGGTTAAGGTTATGGCATGTACATAGTGGTCGATCCAATCATACAATGATTCATATTCCTTTTTCTTTTCTTCTTTCAATCAAATCTTAAACCAAGGTGTATTTCAATTTCTTGTCGTTTCTATCTTTGTCATCTTTTCTTCCTCGGAGCTGTCTTCCAAGTCAATGTTAATGATCAGATCCTTCTGTTCAACAATCTTGTTAACTCTTCCTCGTTCTTGTCCCTGGCCTTGATCTTGGATGCGGGGGCCAAAAGAGCTCACATTATCTCGCTGTAAAGGAGTGGTGAGAGATAGTTGAATCAGAGCCGACTGGTCTCGTTCCTGTAATTCCTTTGACTCTTCAAATTTCCTTGGAATGACATTTCTAGGGAAAAATCTCTTCTTTGGTGGCGCATAATAGGCGACATCTTCATGAATGCCTATCTCATGCACTGCAAAAAGTTGTAGATCTCCCTTAATGCACCGTTTCTGAGCTCCTTCATAATATTTTATGCACTGGTGTAGGAATGATGGTACCATTTTATACTAGTGGATCCAAGGTCGACCCAGTAGGGCATTGAACGAAGTCTTTGAATCTATGATGTGAAATTTTGCGGTCGTTACTAGTTCACCGATCCTCAATGACAGTGTTATCAATCCAAAGCCCTTTCTCCTTTCTGGTTGAAGCCTCTTAACATCATTTTGTCAGTAGAATTTTTGGGGGTGTTGATGTCCGAGTAGGCTAATGTCTGTAGATTCATTATGTTAACTGATACTCCCGGATCAACTAACACCCCGGAGAGTGTGAATCTATCGATATTCGCGGAAATGTAGAGGGGTCAGTTGTGGTCTGTTGTCCCGAGCAACAAGTCATCATCTGTGAAAGTGATACCAGACTGTTCCTTTAACGAACAAACCTCGTCTACTGAGCTGCTGGCTAACTGAGCCAAGCAAATCTCTGGGTCGAGTAAAGCCCTAACCAGAGCTTCTCTCATCTCCTTTGACAATATCAGAGCATCAAGAATGCTTAGTTTGGCTGGAAATTTTTGTAGATGAACTAGAACGTTATACTCCACTTTGTTATTCAGACCCCCGGATTCCTCTCGAACATGTGTCTCTTCCATTGGTGGAGTTAGGTCTTCAGTGGTAGGTGTCTGTTTTTCCTTCACTCTTGGACCTGTTATTGGGGGTAACACCCTTCCTCTTCTCAAATATACCTCTGTTATTTCTTCCAACAATTGGTTTGGACCTAAAGGCCTATCTACTTGAGTGCTGGCTGACTTTTCAGGTGTCATTTTTGAATCTGACAACTCTAATTCAGTTGTAACTAGCGTTCCTTGGAACTAAAAAACGGGTGCTTTGCTATCTGAACTATCATCCCCTGTGTTGTTAATATCTTCTTTATCCATGTTAATAGGTTCATTAGGATTTCGTATGATTTGAGGATCGTTAAAGGAATTAAAATTCGTATTGGATTGGTTCTAAGTTACGAAATCACCAAAAATAGTAAAAACGTAGCCAAAATCAAAATCCTTTGCATTAAGTGACCATGAAGGGACAAAGAAATCATACAAGGTAAATGGTTTGATGAATTTATTCCCTAAATTTAAAACAACCAATCGTGGAAAAGCAGCCCCTAGTCTACTCTTTGCGCTATCATTCCTTACATATTTAACACTTTTCTTCTTTATCTTCTGCGATGGTGACTTTTCCAGCGTGTTCGACAGTGCTGGCTAGGTAGACTGTAGGCTCTAAGCGGAGGCTTGTACTAAGGCTGCCTGTATCTGTTCCAGAATTTTCTAAGAGGATTTGGTCTAGATCGTACTCCATCAAGCTTCGGTTACATAGGTTCGATCAGAACTATGGGCCCAGTCGAAATCAAATTGACTGAACATCTCTCAGGTTTATTCAAATATTCTTTTGAAATTGTGATATTCCCGTTCCTATAATTCCTTTCAAGCCATCCTTTAAAACTGAAGCAATCCTGTATTGTGTGTCAGAGCATTTTGTGGTATGGGCAGTACGTGGGGTGATCCGTCTTGCTAACTTCGTCTGGTTTCGTTAGCTCTGATAACCTGAACTCGGGCTTCTTGATTGAATTTATGAACATCTTTCCCACTTCCTCATCCTTAAAGGAGTAGACTCTGTTTAGTCTGTCAGCCATGGGTGGACCCTACCCTCTGTCTATGCAGTAAGTTCCTTGTTGTTACTGCGGTTGATGGTACTGTTGGTTATCTTGTTGGACAAACTGCTGGGTGTGTTGTGGACGCTGGTATGTCTGCCAGGCTGTTCAACTTGAATCTACATTGGATGTTTGCTTTTGTCTACTGCTGCCACTGTTTCAGATCTCTTCTTGAATGTCTTTACTGGTTTCGGCCTGTCAACTTTGTCGGCATTTTTTCAGGTTTGTGTGTTGTATTTTAGAAAGGGGGTCGCCTACAGGAATTGTCGGCGAATTTTTAATTTAATTTAAATAAATAGTTTGAAAAAGTAGTATTTGATTTTGAAAATAATTTCAGGATATGAAATCAAACCGACCTCACATCCCTGATGGTTTATATAAACGACCGCCGCATCACAAACCGTGTATCTATCCCGAAGAATAGACACAATGTTTGGTGATGGGGCTCGATTAAATAAACTAGAAGATTTGTGACATCCGTTTGGTCTGCGAACCAATTTTATAAGCCGATAAATTCCCCTGCTTAATATAAATGAATTAAGCAGGGTTTATATTACCTGGGTTCTTAAAATTCCCTATAAGGGCAAGCCCATATAATTAATTACATCTTAAGTGACGGAAATCACCTAAGAAAACTCTCGATAATAATCAGTAGTTATGCTCTCAAGAATCTCAAAGTTTAAGTTTTCGAGGATTGAATTTTAGAATTTCGATAGGGAATGGATCAAATTTGGAACATTTTGTTTTGGGAATTCAAAGGAAGAAAGGTAGGAGAAATTACAGATTCGAAGCGAACCTCGGTAATTTCCCGACTATCCTATTGTTTGGCTTGAATTTAGGAAAGTCCTAATGTTTATTTAATGTTTTGATCTTGCCAATTTTAATTAATTAGGACTTATGTTCATATGACATGATCATACAAATAGCCTCAAAGATGTGAGGGTTTATGTCGTATCGAACGACTACCTCAGAGTCCTAAGACCGGTCATGGCTTAATTTGCAATGCAAATGCCTAACAAAAAAATTGAAGATTTATGTTGCACTAGGCAAACTACCTCGAAATTCTATGGCTTGGTTATTTAATTCTAGGAAAGTTTTGTTGAAGTAGGCTCAGGTTTTGCTGATGACGATGGCCGTGCTGCCCACCATGTTCCGAGCTCCTTGTTGTTGCAGAAGATTGTAACCAAAAGAGAAGAGAGGAGTTTGGTTTTAGAAATCTTAAAGTCCAAGTGTTTTTTATGTTTTAATTAAAATAAATCTTAAAGTTGATTATAACAACACCGGTTAAGATCCCACGGTTCCATTCTTCTGGCATCGTTATTTTTATCGGATTCACTTAGTCCAGATGAATCTGCTAAACTCAACTAAATGAGTTCCACACTTTCATTTAGACCGTGGGAAATCTCGTTAGCAACACGTAGGTTACATCATCCGAGGTATTCCCGATCATCCAACAAGACGTTTTAATTTAGTTATAATTGTAGTTTTGTGTTACGTTTGTGATTAAATTTTGAGTTGTTTTATATTTTGAAATGTTGTGACGGTGAATTTTATCTTGTAATGACTTTTAATTTAGTTTTGGTTTCGGTTTTAGGGACTATCCTAAAGGTGTGGGTTTTCATGCAACAGTTGTTTATCATGCAAGAAAAGTAAGTGCATTTGCAATAAAGTAAATTGCAAGAAAGCAAATTACAATAAAAAAAAGCGTACCTGGAGGGTCTTCCCGTCATCCCAGGCTGCACTTAAACACAATTTAAAATATTTAAGCATTTAAAGCAAGTTCCTAGGAAAAGCTAAGGGAAGGGTTATGGTCTTCTACCAAGTTCCTAATCCTATAGCTAGTCATCTCCTATGACGTCTAGGTTACGATTTTCTTCATCAAAGAATAATTAAGTTCAATTGTTCTTATAAACATCCTATCGTATTGAGGAAGTGCTTGAGACGAATCTTAAACATCTTTTCAATACTTCTAGGATTATTTTAAGTCCAAGAGAATTCAATTATACAATGAATCAATCATCCAGAAGTTCAAGTTTTGTTATCTTGCTCAGTGAACTAGGACATTTGAATATCCTATGAGTGAAGTAATACTTCACTTAACACTACATTTAGGAGTTATGACAATAAGAGCTCTTGAGGGCAAACCGATGTTCAAATGATTTGTGATTTTAATTTAATTTCAATTAATGGTTTAAGTTTGGAATAGTGTTCAAGTTGTTTTAGATTCATTTTTGAATTCTTTTTGTCTTAAGTGATGTTATATTTAATTTAATTTAATTTAATTTAATTTTAATTTAATTTAATTTGGTTTAGTTTTAGTTTTAATTTAATTTTATTTATTTAATTTAATTTTAATTTTATTTTAACTTTATTTTATTATTTTTATTTAATTTAATATGTTTTGATTTAATTTAATGTGATTTAATTTAATTTAATTTAATTTTTTAATTTAATTTAATTTTATTTTATTTAATTTTAATTTTAATTTTAATTTAAATCTTAATTTGGTTTTATTTTTAATTTTAATTTTAATTTAAATTTTAATTTAATTTTATTATTATTTTTTATTTTAATTTAATATTGTATTTTTTTATGCTTTAGGGATGATTTAATTTTAATTGTTAAAATATTAATTTAATTGAAATTTTAAAAGGATTTAATTTAAATGTTTTAATTTTAATTTAATTTAATGATTAATCATTTTAAGTTTTGAATTTGGATTATCATTTTAATTAGGAATTGAATATTATTGAGGTGATTAACTTAGGGATTCTTAGATTAAAGAATAAATTTCTTCCTAATAATATCCCTATTTTAATAATCCTAATTTTTCATTATTCTTCCGAATTTAATTAATTATTTAATTAAGGTTTAATTTGATTACTTTCAAATTATTTGGTAGGTTTCTACCCTTTAATTATCTAAGTTTCAAACATCCAAAATCAACTTAGTATCAAATATTTTACCCACCCTTTTAATTAAACCTAGAATTTTTAATTATAGGTTAAAATTTTAATTACTATTTTGCCCTTTGAACTTACTAATTTCATAACTCACTAAATTGAGCTTAAATGAATTTGAAATTTTTATGAGACTTCACTCATATGTAAATCAAGACATTAGAGGAGAAAATGTGATTTTTTCTGTATTTAATTTATTTATATAATTATTTTTGGTGGAAAATAAGAATTTTCAAGGAAAATTTAATAACATGACCAAGGGAAAGTTTCTGTTTTTAAGAAAATTATGGGACATTCCTAATGACCAGAGGACCACTTGGACAAATTTTGGTGATTTTTTGAATTATTATTTTTATCATAATTATTTTTAGTTTTGGAGTATTAATTAATTTAAAAATAAAATAAAGGTTGAAATATGAATTTCATATTTTTCAAAAATCTCTCTGATATCAAGGAAACCAGAAAACCAATTTTTATAATTTTCTAATTTTTCTTTGATTTATTAGAATTATTTTAGTGGAAATGCTAGAAAATACATTTTTTTTTAATTTTAAAATTACCTTAGGGCTTTAAAATTTAATATCTCATCATAGAGACTTAAGAAAAATGTGGGGTTTGTTCCTAAGTGACAAAAATTCAAAATGTGACATTTTGGTGAATTTTATTATTTTTGTAATTTTTATTATTTTTTAATTATTAAAAATATTAAAATAATGCAAAAAATCAACTTTTTTAGAAAATTGCAATTTTAATTTTCTTAAATTTCCCTGATATCAGAGAGGCTCCAAAACCAATTTGGTGAATTTTTGAAAAGTATTTTGAAAGTTATGAATTTTCAAAATTTAAGTTTGGCTAAATGGCTTAATCAACCCATTTGATAGGGCTAACCAAGTCCAATTGACTTCAAACTTTTATGGTGGGTTACTCTAATCCTAAAGGTCAGTGGAGAATTGATTTCAAGTCAATTTGATGCATGATTAGCTCTAATTAATTAAGATTCCATTTTGGGTGTTTAAGCCAATTAGGGTTATTACAAGTGAGTTAACTCAAAAAACCATTTTTCCTAGGGTCCTCTGATCATAAGAAACATCACCAAATTTTTCTAGAATTTATTTCACAACATGCTAATTATTAGAATTAAAATACTCAGAATAGTGACCTAGAATTGAAAAATCAATAACTCTTCATAGGGGTGGCCTCGACTTTGGAAAATTCAGGGAATGTTCCCAAATTCAGAGGCTTCAAAAGCCCTATGGTCTCATGCCATGGTGAATTGTATACATGCATGGAGAATTGAAATAGTGTAGAGAGTAAATAAATAATTAAAAATAAAACACTTGATGAAATGAAATGATTTTTTTCCACATTATTCTCCTCTGTTCACTGAGCAAGAGGGTATTTTTATTTTATTTTTCTGATTTTTCTACACAAAGTTATGCATTTTTGAAGTTTAGGGAATTAAATAAATAAAAAATACCCTAATTTCCTACTTATCCACGCGGCGCCACGCCATCTTCGGCAGCTCCGAAAGGCCACGCGTCGTCTTCTGATTCTGCGCCGCCATCCGAATCAGCGCTCCAGGGCCCCGCGGTTCACGTACCATCTTCGTCGTCCGGCTCGATCCGGACCGTCCGCTCGATACACGCTCGATCCAACGGCTCCCGGTCATCGTCTACGGCGGGTGTGCACCCGTGACCGTCAACCTTCTAACCCTAATTTCTCACTCGATTCTCAACGGATTTTCGTGTTCTTATGCTCTATGGATTTGTCTTGAGGAGACGAACACATCCATACGGTAAACATGTATTGAAATTGACACAAATTAAATAGAGAATCTCTGTAAGCTCGGGAAGAAGAGTGAGTCCATACCTTTGCTCAGAGAAGTGAAGCTTTGATCTGAGAGTTGTGTCACCTTCGATTGGGTCCAAGTAAGCTCCAGATGAAGTCCCTTAGCACTGGTGAATTGTCCGGGTATGATTTCGACCACGATCGATTACAAAGCTTGGAGTACGGAACGGATGGGTGGCACTGGAGAAGGGGCTTTTGCTGGTAAACTTCTTCTCTTGGTCCGGTGAAGGTGTAGGACCAATCAATTTGGGGATTGGCTCACTCGTGGAGAAGTGTCCTGGTTTTGGGCTTGGATTTCAACTGCGAAATTGAGCTCGCAGAGAGGAAATGGCAGGGGGATTTCGGTGGGGATCAAGTTCTCTATGTGTGGGGAGTAGTACGGAATGATTTTGGCGAGTTTCCTTAAGGTTGGTTCAGCACCTCTTCCATGGCCGAGAGAGGTGGTGTTTAAATAGGTGAGGTTGGAGGGCCTCCCAGGGGAAGTTAGGGACTGGGATCAGCTGCTCTTGGCAAGGGAAGAACAGCTGCAATGGCCACTGGGCATGGGGCAACTCAGCAAGGGAGAATTTCAATGTTGGCTCACATGTGAGCTCTCGGGTGTGGTGTTTTCCGGCGATCCAGGCGGTGGCGGCGAGCATGGGTCACCCTCAGGTCCAGGTGGGTCAGGGCTGGAGGTTTGTGCAGTCAAGTTTCCATGGACATGTGTAAAGGGCTTGGATTAAAATGGTATGGGGGAGAGGCCATTTTGGCTTGATTTGGTCCAAGCCATGATTTTGGGTTAGGTTCACCTCCCCATGGCTGATTTGGGCTGAGAGAGGATCATTTGCATCAGCTAGAAAAGGGTGGTGAAGTCCCCATCTAAAGTGATGTGGTTAATCATGGTTTAGTGTGTAACATGGAAGGGGTTAAAAAGCCTAATGAAGGTTTAATAAAGGGGGCCCTCCTCTTGCTACTTTGGGCATGGTCACATGTCAAACATCCCATGGCTTCATATGGCTTGTACATGGCTTGTCTTTGGCTCACCTATGGCTTGGGACAAAGCTTGGTCATTTACATGAAAGAATGTTTTGAATTTTTGGGACTTATGGGTGATTTTGGCATGAGGCCTAATTTAGGATTATTTGATGATTGATTTAGGACTTAAGGGATGATATCAATTAATGGGTGATGAAAAGAATGTCATATGGGCTTTAGCATGAAGTTTGGGCCTTTGAAATTTAGTGAAGATGGGCTTTTAAAATGGTTTAGGGAAGTGGGCTTTTGGATTTTAAAATGGATTTTAGGATGAAAGTTTGGTAAAGGCTTGGGCCAAATAATTGTTGGATTTGGTTTAGGGGTATGTCATGAATTATTTGAAATGAGTTTGGAATGATTTGGGTTTGAATTGGGTTGGATTTGGGCCTCTTTGGTAAATGGGCAAATGTAGGTCAAATTGGGTTATCTTGGGCCAATGTTGGGCTAGGATTGAAATTGATGTAAAATTAATGTTTGGGAAATGTTTATGGGAGTGTTTCAAAGAGGTTTTGACTTTGGTTGGGTTTTGATTTTGGGGTTTGGGCTTATTTGGGTTAGGTTAGGGTTTAGGTCAAAATTGGGCCTTTTAGCTTTGGGTTGAATTTGAGTGGGGTTTGGGTCTAAATTTTGGGTAAATCATGTTAGTGTTTTGTTTGTGTGGATGTTAAGGAAGGTTTAGAAAAGGTTTGGGGTTAATTGGAGTTAAATTGGGTTAGTTTAGGCTAAGTTTGGGTCATGGGTCCAAATTGGGCTTTAAGGTCAAAAGTGAAATTGGATTCAAATGCCAATCAAATTGGGCTTGGATTTGGTCTAGATTGGTGTTAGGGATGTTGAATTGAAGTTTAGAATTGAATTGGACCAGAATTTGGGTCAATTTGGTAGGTTTGGTTTGACATTGGGTTCATTTTGGGTTAAAAATGGGTCAAATTGAGGATTTTGACAAAAGTGGAGTAAATTGACAAAATTGGCCCATGGTATAGTTGGACAAAATGAAATTGAGAATATTTGGGATTTTCTGGAATTTGTTGAGAATTTTCTGAATTTTTGGATTTTTGGGTCAAGAAGGGCATTTTGGGTATTGGGAGGTATTTTTGGAATTTTTGGTATTTTTGGCTATGAATGATCAATTTGAGTAATGTGGGAATGTTTGGGATTGGTTTTAAGGAATTTTGGGTATTTGGAGATTTTTTTGAAAAATTTGGGTAATTTCAAGGGTTTTGGGTAGGCTAGGCGGGTGTAGGGTCTCGGGGGTCAAAAATTGAAAATTTAGAAAATTGAAAATTTGGTAAATGTAAGTGAAATGAAATCATTTTGGTTGAGCCATGAAGCCATATCAAGCCCACATGAGCCATAAAGGGACTCATTTGAGGCATTCACTATGTTGTTCCTAACCCTCTTAACCAAGGGCTTAGGGGTTAAGGACCATCCATGTGAATCACCTTCATGAGTCAGGAGGTCAAGTTGGGTATGAGTGTGGTTTTAGGAGGTGTGTGAAAGTGTAGTGTATAAGTGTAGTGTAAATCAGCCCTCACCAGACCAGGCCACCCAGGGTAGTCCTAAGGCCAAAGAGTTCTGTAGGAACTCATCCTTTAAACTTCCACATTTGATTTCAACCCTCTAGGTGATTAGGGGTCTACAATCAAGTTTGTGGAGTTTGCAGGGAGTTTAGAAGTGGTTTGAATTTCTAAGTGGTGGGTCCCAATTCTAGTCCTCCAGGATGGTCAAAAGAAAAGCCTAAGGCTAGATCCTAAGTACTAAAGAGGAAAGAGAAGACCTCATCAAAAATGAGGTCAACAAACTTTTTCCAGGAATCCGAGATGCTTAGCCTCCTCTTGCAGGCTCGCAGCTTTACTAAGCAGCTTTTCAAAAGTTTTGACTGTAAATCCTCCGAGTAAAAAAGCTACCGGACTATGAATGCTCTTGAGTAAGATCTTAATCATATGTTGTTCCTGTAATTATGCTTCTCACTTCATATTAAGATTCCTCCACGACAGAATATATTCTACTAGAGTTTATGTCAGCTTCTGTCGTTATATCACAAGATCACCCACGGTGATGTGGTGTTGAGCTCCAGCAAACCTCTTGTCGAACATGTTTTCCAGCTCAATGAATGTCTTTATTGACCCATTCAGTAGTTCTGCATACCAATCAAAAGTCACTTCAGAGAGACTGCTAACAAACTGACAGAAAATTAGTGCCTCGCTACCCCCGTGTTGCAGCAGCTTGCCCGGAAGTGTGCAACATGCTGACGAGGGTTCCATGTTCCATCAAAAGATTTAAATGTAGGTGGTTCGGGTATGGCACCACATTCAATTCCTCTGGGTATGGTCTACCTTTTGGAATCAATGCTCCACCTTTGGATTGGGCTAATGCTTCCCTTGTTGTTAAACCATCTGTTTGATGCCATTTTTCGGTATCGTGTTTTAGATTGAATCCTTCTTTTCATCTGTGATATGAATGATCTCTAGCTGATTTATTTCTGGAGATGCTGCTTTTGAAGATTGAGGTTGACTCTGAAATGAGGATATAACAGCCATCATCTCCTCCATCTTTTTCTCCATGCGGATGATATGTTCATCCTTTATCGAAGGGCTCTCTGTAGCTCATCATCGGCGCTCTCCTCGGTGGGTGAAGGAGCATCGTGTGATGATGCAGAGGCTCTAGTATCAACCACTAAGATCTCTATGAAATCTTCTTCCACGTGATCTGGCATATCTTGTTCTCCATCACTGATGTTTCCTCTTTGTTCTTTTGACAACTCATTGTCTTCCCTGAGCTTTTTTAATGTTTCCTCAATTGACTTCCCATTAATGATCATGAGATCGATTGTGGATTGTTGCTGTACAGCTTCCATCAACACTAGCTCTAGTGCAGTCGAAACACTAAAGTAATGATTTGGGCATCAGACTTAGAATCCTTTGTGAGGAGATGTCCTTCTGATCTCCGTTGTGGTAGCATTTCAGTAACCTTAGGTCTCCACAACTTCTCCTTCGGAACCAGAGTCCAGAGATTAGACGTTTCATTGGCAGCCTCGGCTCTCCGAGATAAGTCACGGTCCCTAATGCACGGTCCGGATGTAGTAACTAGTGATCTTTTATCATTGTTCATCTTTTGGGGATCTCCCCTCTGGGTGGCTAACGGTGTCTTCGGACCCAGGTGAGACTGCGCTCTGTAGGTTTCTGGGAGGTGGCAACAGTAACTGTATGGGTAGTAGCAGTATCTAAACGTTCTCTCAGGAGAAGCTTAATAGGAATACAAAACTGCAACGCTCTTTCCTCCTGAGTAGATCTGTGAAATTGGCAGACATGTTCATTTTTCTTCAAAATCTCTGCTCAGACTTGGAGCGACACAGCACACCCCATCCTTTTTATTCTCCAGACAGCGGAGCAACGCTCCTCTAGAGCCAATTTTTTTAACACCTAACATATCTATGAAAAGGGCTAAGGTCTCTTTCTCTTTTCAACCTTATAGCGAGACGATGGAGGTAATGCAACATCAATTTTATGAACACTTTCTTCTCCGAGAGTGGTAGACAATGGGTGAATCCTGCTTCCTCCAAGGGGAGGTACGGTCTCAGACCATCCAATTTCTTCATGCTGAGGAATTTCTACGGCCGGAACAGTTTTCAAAGCTTTTGCCCTTTTAGATTTTAATATCTTACAGCTTATATTCCTTCATTATGTTTGTGTAAGCTCACTGGACCTCGAGCTAGATCCAATCTCAAACACAGATGATAACATAGTAAGGGCGTGAGCTAACTCGTTTTCATATAAGATTCTCTTTCACTTCGACGCCGGCAGAGCGACAAGCATGGTAGCAGTAAGTTCAAGGGAGTAGAGGAAGCTCTAGCAATAACAGGAGCAGCAGACTTAATGGGGGCAGCAGTGACCTTCGCCTTCTTCAGGGAAGGGAAGTCTTGGTCACAATTCGGGTTGAATTTAGTGGACGACTCCTGAACGTTTGGAGCAACGAATTTCTTCATGAAGAATGGGGTCTTTCAGAGTATCACTTCAAATTCGTCAAGACCGAATGCAAACTTAATCTTGGATCCCACTTGGCAAGCATCCCTGCATGTAGGCAAGTCACACGAGAATGTCAAAGTTGGGGATGACATCTTTCTTTCCTGACAGTTGAAAAAGTGCTGGGAGTTAGAAGAATCTTATGCTCTATTTCTAGGTGAAATTACTTTGCTAAAAGCACAAAAGTTGACAAAATTATTTTACTAACAGAGCATTTCTTTCGAAACTTTTCCAAATGATTTTGAATTAAATTTGTTTTTGTTGTTGTTTTAACTGTGAATGTTTTGTTTTGGTATGAAGTTATGAAGTTTGATATTACTGAGGAAATTTCCAGGGAAAAATTTGATGTGACTTGTAAAAAGAACAAGTCAAACTTAGGAGAGAGATGAAGAGATCACGAGGTATAGGACCCAGTCAAAAATTAGAAAGGATCCATTCCACATCAAACTTACTCCTACCCTAACCTACCACACCTATTGGGGGTCCACCCCACTAAACCCTAAGGATTTCTAAAACCCCTGCTTAAGGAAGAAATGAGCACGGTATTTCAACAGAAGAACAATAGTCTAGCTCGTGAGGGACATGGACACACTGTCGATGTATGAAGACAAAACCTCTGATCAAAATGAAGAGAGGAACTAGTCCTCAGCGGAGTCGCCAGAATTTGTTGGCCAGCTTTTTTGATTTCAATTCAAAAATAGTTTTAAATTTTAATATATTATAAAAGGTATGTAATTTTTGGTTTTGAAAGTAGTATATTTTAATTTTTTTGAAAATGAGACCGAATGGTTCTCATTTGCCCAATAGTTTGCATAATCGTGTCCGATAACACGAATAATATACCTTCTTGAAAGATAAGTGTATCCCGCGGCAGTAGATCCAATCATACAAACTATAAAGTTTATGATATATGTTTGGCCTGCGAATCTTTTGTAAGTGACTGACAAGTTCCCCTACCTAATATAAATATTAGGTTTAGTTTATTTTACCTGGGTTCCATGTTCTCTATAGAGGTAAGCCCCTATAGTTAATTACATCTTGAATGACTGAGGTCACTTGTGAAAACTTTCAATAAGGATTGGTGGTTCTGTCTTTATAATCTCAAAGTTTAGGTTATCATAGTAAGACGTGGAAAATCAAGTGGGAAAGGCTCAATGTGGAATAGTTATTTTCAGAAGTCCAAAGGAGCGAAAAGGTAGGGGACTCCACAGATCTGAAGTAAGCCTCAGTGACTTCCCAACTATGCTACTGTGTAGTTGCGTTTTGAAGATGATGTTAATTAAGTGTTCGATCTTGTCAATTTTATTATTTAGGACTTACACTTGTATAATACCTGATTATGCGAGTAGCCTGCAAAGATAAGAGGGTTTACGTCGTACCGTACAACAACCTCTGAACCTAGTATAAGTTAGGACTTATGCAGCACAATACGGTTGCACAGAAGCATAAGGGGAAAGTGAGGATTTGCGTCGTGCTAGACGAGCTACCTCGAAGTCCTATTGGTTGTAATTTAAACTAAATGAGAGTTTTCTTGAAGAAGATCCTCTTATTGCTCAGTCTGAATTTCTCGCCGTGCTGCCAAAGAATTTAGTTTCAAACCTTCTGCTGTAGCGATGACTCTATGGTTCACTTGTTTGAGATTGATGGTTTATGTTTCACAGATTTGGTGTCAAAGTTTGGTTTTGCTTTGTTTTTATTTAAATTTCAGTTTTAGTTTTGGTTTTGCATGCAAACTAAGCAAATTGCAGATACATAAAAAGTACTTGAGAAGTAAAATGTGGTAAAGTAAAATGCTGTAAATAAATTATAAAAGCGTACCTGGGCATCTGCTACTGCTGTCTAATTTGTATTGCAATCATAGTATGATTCGTGGGAGATTTGAATAAACTTACAGTAAAAGTAAGAAAAGCGAGAAAACCCAACACAAAAGTTGGAAAAACGAGTCGTAGAAATTATAGGCAAAACTCGTAGTCACGTATGGAAGATCGGAACTAGGTGTAAGACATCGGTGAAGGTGGGGCCTCAGAGCTGGACTGTGTGCTTCCCAACCTTGAGCAAGAGTTACCACCTGACGACCTACGAAGGGCGGTCCTTAACCTCAATCCAAGTGACAAAGTATGGAGTTTTATAAGTTTTTATAAGAAGAATTCTTTGATTTTCATGCAAAAGATGTTTGGATTTTTATGCAGAGTTATTTTTAACAAGCAAAAGAGATTTTTGTTTTATTTTTTGTAAATGTTTTGTAAAGTATTGTAATTCACAGGCTAGTCACTCTAATCGAGCTAGGACTACTGGTAACCTAAGATTGTCGGGAGAAACAATCTCACCAAGAGTCAACGAATAGTATCATCGGTTATTTCTTCTCCTTTATTAAAGTTCATTGAGGTAGGATATACTATTCTAAAAATTCCTACATCGTATCTCTCGTTTAACACACATTAGCATTATTATCATCGCCCTAGACACCTAGACCTTAGACTTATACCAGTCCGATGATTCATATGTGACAAAAAAATGTTATCAATTGCTAAGAGGCTCTGAGCGTAAGGTTCAAGCTCAAATCCTGGTGCATTGGGTTTCACTGTATGTTAAGTTATGGTGGAAATTCCATTATTTAATTTAATTAAGGAAGCGTGAACCACGTCTCGGTGCATCCTCATGTCTAGAGTCCTAATTAGTTTGTGAAATAGGATCGAGTGTCTAGCTTCACTATTTGAAAATTAGGTGGATGATCTCTCATATAGGGTGTGCCCCTAATATCCAGGAAGCCTAGATTAGGCAGATGGGCTCTCTCTAGGGTGTGCTCCTAAAATCTAGGAAGTATACACTGTGGATTAGGTAGATGGGCTCTCACCTAGGGTGTGTTCCTAAAATCTAGGATGCCTGCACTATGGATTAGGTAGATAAGCTTTCACTTAGGGTGTGCTCCAAAAATCTATGAAGCCTACACTGTGACTTGTTCTTGAAGAAATTTAAAGTGACTAATCCTCAAATATCTCCAAGTGTCTTCCAAATAATTAAATCAGAAATTCCCATTTTGACTCAACCATTAAATAAGAAAAACAAAACAAAAGAAAGGAGAAGGTCAAACCACTTCCGAAACTAGCAAAAACTAAAGAGGGAAATAACAAGTGATTTGGCATAAAAAAATTAAAATGGTGCTCCAAAAATTTTGTTGGAAGCAACTAGCAAGCCTACGCAGTGATCCTACGATCTCCTACTACTCTGGGTAGCAACTGTAAACTTCCGAACATAAGTCATAAGCATTAGACAACAATCTAAGCCTCCAACAGCACTCATATGGCTTTTATATGCTTCCAACAACTACTCTAAGCCTATAGCAGCACTCTTATGGCTTTTCTGAGCTTCCAATAGCAACTCTAAGCCTCCAACAACACTCCTATGGCTTTCTAAGCTTCTACAACAACTATACTCCTCTAAACAACACCTACAACTTTCCAACAGCTTCTAGAACAACTATACTCCTCCAAATAGCATCCTAAAACTTTCCAACATCTTCTACAGCCGTTAGACATCACTTCCACAGCTCCTACAGTAGCTCACAACAATTCTACAACAACTATACTCCTCCAAATAGCACCCTACAACTTTCCAATAGCTTCTATAATAGTTATATTCCTCCAAACAACATCCTACAACTTTCCCACGACTTCTACAGTAGTTAGACAACACTTCCACAGCGCATACAGCAGCTCACTGCACTTTTGAAGCCAAAAAAACAGTTTTAGGACCTAATACATCAAATTTAAATGTCTCAAAATCAGCTGGGAAGCTAGCCCAAAGCAGTGTGCAAACTTTCCAAAATCAGACCCCAAAATGCCCCAAAATCGTGCATAATCATTCTCATAATAGCAAGTAACCGGCCTACAAAATCAACATTTAAACCCCTCTTCATAAATAAGTATATGTGCAGCCTCCATAATATTAAAAATATAAAGCAAAAGAAAACAAGTATGGCTCTTTCGTAAATCCCGTTCATATGAATTTCAAGCTTGTATAAATTTCAGATTTGTACAAGAAAACTGATAGTTAACATTAAAGTCCCATATTCAAAACTTTTGAAATAGGTGGGCCAATCATTGTTAAGGATTTCACCAATAATTGCTAATGACACTGCCGAAAGTTTAATAGAATCGAGCGCGGGCAAACTACATTATGCAAGATTCCAACTGGGTGGCAAAACATCAATGCATGTAACTTTCCAAATAATTTAAGCACCAAAACTACCATAAAAAAACTCAATTTATCGATCATAGATGGATTTGCTCATATAACGTCAATTGAACCTATTTAGACTCATCCTACTTTATTCCTAAAAGAATTGAAATTTAAGTGTTGGAAGATCATGGTTTTCAGAAGAATATAACATGAGATAATGGTTCTGTAAGGCGGTAATAAATACCGCATACCCTTGTATCCGCATAGGTGGCATTTTGGTGGAGAGGGGCGTGAGCAGGGGTCTCTGTCATGTGTATTGGAGGGGAAAGTGAAGCATGTTAGGTGGGCTTTCGGTGCAGGACCTCTGAGCGAGCGCTTCAATGCAGATGGGAGGAGTTCGGGTGGGGCGAGCCGAATAGATATTCGGTCGAGTGAGAGGCTGGCGAGGGCTTAGGCCTTTGGCATGGAGAGGGGAGGCGTTCGATAGGCATGGTCTTGCCGAGGGAGCAAGATATGCCACAAAGAGGAGGCACGGGAAAGAGGGCGTCAATCGAGCGAGAGGGAAAGCAGGCGAGGGTTAAAAAGGGGAGGCGAGCGTAAGGAAGATAGGGCAATCGAGTAAGAATGAGCGGGAGAGGGGTCGAATGAGGTCTTTAGTCACAGAGAGGAGAGCAGGGGTTCTGGTCGCTAGCGGCTTTGATTTGTAGAGGAGGGGAGATGGGAGCTTCAGTTCACAAAGAGGAGTAGGAGAGGAAGGCGAGTGCTGCAGTGCAGAGAGGAGGCGAGCGGGAGAGGTTTTTTTTTTTTTTCAGCTGGGAGAGTGGAAGCAAGTGAGTGGGGTCTTCGGTCAAGGAAGGAGATGAATGACGCCAGGGCGAAGGAGCTGGCGAGTTGTATAGCTGGAGTATCCATTACAAGCACTAAGCAGTAGATTAAGTGACTTCCTTTGAGGAAGTCAGTTTAATTGGAAAAAGATAATTTTTAATTAAATTTAATGAAAGTGAAATTAAGTGGCTGATTTGAAATTTAAAATTTGAAATAACCTAGCATGTATTCAGCCTAAATTGAACCTGGGTTGAGCCCGAGCTTGCGCCCCACTAATTAAAAAAAACATGCATCGATTTTTGTGTTGTTTGTTTGCGCATGGAACCATAGCAATGTGGGTGTCATGCCTAGCTAAAGTCAACATCTCGGATGCATCCGTTTGGTCTGTTTCACCATCCGGGGTCATATGGACCAGTTCACCAACAGGCGGGCAAAAAATGTGTCAAATTCAATTTTTCTTCAAATTTTGGGTTCATGATGACTCATTTTGCAAATTGATTTTATCATGGGTGTAATTTGTGTATGTGTTGGAGACGTGAATTGCTAGGTTTACGCGTGTCGAATGTGTGAATTTTAGGGTTCATGATTCTGAGTCACGGAGGGTTCACTTAAGGCCGGCAGATCCTATAGAAACTCATTATTTAGCCCTCTACATGTTAGTTCTTAGTCATTGCAACTAACAGTTGAGTGCTTGGGACTACTCATGCGATGTCTTCAAAAAAATGGGTAAGAAGTGGTTTGAAGTTTTATGGAAGGTTGGCTCCAATACTAGTCCACTAGGATGGTCAATAAGGAACTCCTACAGCTAGATCTCGGGGTCTAATGTGAAAGAGACTAAGACCTCTCTAAAAATGAGGTGAACACATGTATATCAGTCAATCATGGCAGAATTTCATTTTATAAATAACCAAGAAATTATGAAGTGTTGATCACTAAGCTTACAAAATAGGTGCTCGGGGTCTGTTGATAAGGTTAGACTCCCAGTTGGTGATTATTCAAGTCAATAGAGAGTTTGAGGCTCAGAATGAACTGCTGGACAAATACCTTGCCAAAAGAAAAATGAAATAAGAAGTTTAGAAAACTTTTGAATAGAGTACATGTGTCATGAAAAAAACCACGTAGTTGATATTCTATCCAAACACATCTGTTTGGGTGGGACTCCACAAAGGCTCGATCGACCAGCAATCAAGGAACCCGAGGAAATGGAAGTATCTATAGGAGTGAAAATTTTATGGATCCTTACATACTTTACCTAGAGATAGAAAAAGTATCAGAAGAAGTTACAGACTCAAGGCGCTTTAAAATTAAGGTTGCATTGTATCTAATTATAGAAGGAAAGATTTTCAGAAGATCAATGATCTTAGTATTTTTGAGTTGCCTTAGGGAAGACGAAGCACTGGACGTTCTCGAGGAGGTGCTATCAGGAGAATGTGGAAACAACTCCGGAGGAAAAAATCTAGCTTAGTGGGTGCAATGACAGGGCAACATTTGGCCCACACTCCTCAAGGTTGCCGAAATTTTTTCTAAAAAATGTGAGCAATGCTAGAAGTATGCATCACTGCATCATCGGCTGACTTGCATGCTTCAACTAATTTAAAGCATCTAACCTTTCACCGCTTGGAGTTTGGACATCCTGGAGCCTTTCCTCCCTTCTAAAGTCTGATGTAAGTTCCTTATAGTAGTGGTTCATTTCTTTTCCAAGTGGATAGAAGTCAAGCCACTCACTCAGATCACTACTGAGGTGGTGTGAAACTTCATCTTGTTAGATCTCATATGCAGATATGGATTGCCTATAGTCATCATTTCCAACAACGAGACAATGTTTTCGGATCAGCTTGTAAGGGACTTTTGTGAGAGTCAGGAAATTAATCTAAGGTTTGCTTCGGTCCATCATCCTCAAACAAACAGGCAAGCTGAAGCAGTTAATAAAATCATCATAGACTTGCTAAGGGAAACAATATAGGGAGCCAAGGGAAACTAGGCGGACCTACTTTTGTCTGTGCATTTGGAGATTCAGACAACACTGCCATCAGTGACCTGTTGACCTCACTTTTGTTAAGGTCTGGTATTTCTTCCTTAGAAGCCTAGGATCTAGTCATATGATTTTCCTGTTGACTATCCTAGAGGACTAGTGATGAAACTCTACCCATCATAAATTCTAAACACCTCTCTACTCCTCTTAGATTTCCACATGTTTAGTTCTAACCTCTAGCACTTAGTAGGATGAATCCAAGCATGAGGGAGCTCAAGCGGAGTCCCCATAAGATTGTCTGGCCTTAGGGCTAGCCCTGGGTGGTATGGTCTTAGTAAGACTTGCATACACATACTTGAACTCTTCACTTCCACACACAACCTAAAGTCCTAAACCAAGCATGCTTAACCTGATTCCCCACTCTTTTGGAAACTCACGTGGGTGGTCCCCCAAACCCTTAGCTTTATGCTAGGGTGGCTAGGACCAACACATAGAGGATCCAAAATGAGATTCTCCGATGTATTATGGCACCAAAAAGTAACATTGTGATTAGCATACTTAATTGACTCAAATTCCACAAAAACACCCATCATTGGCCTTCTACCCCCAAACTTTCAAAATTATAAAATGCCCCTGAAATCCTAATTTTTCAAAAATTGCCCAAATTGCCAATTCTCACCCAAGAATCATTTTAAACCATTTCAAACTTCTCAAATTGCCCAAAATATCCCATTTTCTCCAAAATTTCTAATATGCCCCAAATTTGCCAGAATTACCAAAATACCCTCATGCCCCAAAAATTCTGAAAATCTCCAAGTTCGCTCTAAATGTTCCCAAAATGAATTTGAACCACCCAATGTCTCTAATTGTGCCCAAATCGACCAAAATTGGCCAAAATTCTCAAATTGCCCTTAAATGCTTAAATTCTCCGAATCCCCCAAATTTCCACCAAATTGATTTCAAACTCTCCCAAATTCAAATTCAAATCAAATTTCATCATGTCCAAACCTAATTTGAACCAAATTCAAGATCAATTGCATCAAAATCCAAACCCTAAATGTAAGTACAAATGAATTACCCCAAATTGACTTCATCGCCAAATTTCATCAAGCCAACCCCATGACCAATTCAATTTCACCAATTTGGAATCAAAATCTATTCATGACATTTCACTAGACCAATTCAAGCACCCAATTGACCCAAATCTAAACCCAAGCTTAACTCAAATTCCAAATGCAAATCAAATGCCGCACCACCCTCACTAGACCACTGAAATTGGCCCTTCCCAATCACTCTGAACCTAACTTCTACATAGGCCACACCACCCTCAAGTAGAGCTCCTACACAGATTCAACATTTGCTCGAACCAACGCTTGGAAGACGTTCGTGGACTCACAAAAAAGCTTCAGAACACACCCAATTGAGGCATCACCCCTTATGCTAAGGTATACACTTTTTCCCCTAAATCAGAGCTCGGTTTGGGCCCTTATGAAGAAAAGCTTAATTTCATGCATGTTCAACCGTATAAATAGGTTCGTCCTGACTAGATAAAGGTGCAGAAAAACACCCCATGTGATTTGGTTGAGTATTGAGTGAGATCTTAGAGTTTTAGTGTGGACGATTCTCTGGTTATATCAGTATGATCAGGAGTCATTGGATCGAGCGTGCATCGAAAGGATGTTCCAAATTTCACCGGACGAAGCTATGGACGTGAACCTCGGGTCGTGTGGCAAGCTTGCAAGGAAAGTGCAATGAATCGAAGGCTGCCACATGTGCACTCAGAGAAATTGAGGTTGACGTGGATGCCACGTGGATAAGTAGGATATTAAGGGCGTTTCAAATTTAAGTAATTCAAGAAACCTTTAAAAACCCATAACTTGGTGTAGAAAATTCATAAAATTAAAAGAAAAATACCACTTGCTCAGCAAACATAGAAGAATGATGTGGATCAAAATTTATTTTCTTTATATTTATTTTTAAATTAATTAAATGCTCTAAAATTTGTTTAAATTATAAATTATTAAATACTAATCATAAAAATGTGAAATTTAGGGGGTTTATTCTTTACATGCCAATGGATGTTCTCTGATTTTTTCATGGTCAGAGAGCAACTCCAACATTGGAAATCCTAATTTTCAAGGTAAATCACTTTTATTTGCTTAAAGTAATTATAAAAAATTGAAATATAAATAAAAAAATTATAAAAATGGGTTTGGTAGGTTCACTGTGATCTGAGAAACTTAGAAAAAATGAAAATCAATTTAAAAAAAATTTAAAGCCTAATTTTTCTATTTTATGATTGAGGAAAAAAAAACAAAATTAAGAAAACTATAAAATAATTCAAAGAATCACCAAATTGGGCCAAAGTAAGGCTTATGACCTCGTGAAACTCTTGTAAAAATCCTAAGACCATTAAAATTATTTTTAGCATAGAAATGAATTTCCTAAGCAAATATGATTTATTGTTTAAAATAATTATATAAATTAAAATAAAATTCCAAAAATTATGAAAAGTGGTTTGGAGTGATCCTTGTGACTAGAGACACCCAAGGAAAATAAAATTATGTTTTAAATAACAAGTTCATTTTTCATCATTTTCTTTAATTATTAAATAACTAAAAATACTAAAAATTAAAAAAAAATGCACCCAAATGTCACAATGATCCCTTGACCCACTTAAAATATTTTTCATAATTTTCTTAATATAGTTATGTATTTTTAAATGCCTAGAAATGTATTTTTCCTAATTTTTCCATTAAAATAATTATAATAAATAAAATAAAAATCACAAAAATACAAAATTTATTTCTCTAAATTCTCTGAACTCAGAAGAACTAAAGAAAAATATGAGAAATAATTTTAAAGATTAAATTATATTTTCCATTTAATTAACCACCAAAATCAACAAATAATTATAAAAATTAAAATATAATTAAAAAATTCACAAAAATTATTCCTAGAGGACCACCAATAGTTTTCCTATGGACAGCAGATTTGTTTTGATGAGCCAAATTAATTAATGTTGAAAATCCTTATTTTTGGGTTAAAATAATTATAAAAAATAAAATATAAATAAAAAAATATATTTTTTTAAAATAATTATAAAAATAAAATATAAATAAAAAATATATTTTTTCTCTGATGTTTAATTGATCTATGAGTGGGGTAATAATAAAATTTCAAAGTCATTTGAGTTAAATTTAAGGAATTATAAAGTAGAAGTCTATACGGGCAAAATGGTAATTATGGGATTTTGCGATCTAATTGAAAATTTAGGTTAAACTAAAGGGTAAATGAGTAATGTTGACTTTAATTAACTCTCTTAAATGATTGAAACACAGGGGATTAAAAGGTAGAAATCAATTCATCACTTTTCTATAACAATGGCAAAATTGTACTTTCCAAAATTATTATGATTTGGAAGTTAATCTGATTGAATGATTCTAGTATAGTGGGCTTAAGTTAGGGAGATAATGATTCACTGATCTAAAGCCTCCCTAATTGGTGGTCAAATGACAAGTATAATCTTTTAATAAGAGTTAAACCCATTTAATTCAACATTTTTAATCATTATGAATTTATCCATAAGAACTTAAGGGCTTAGTAATGAGTTATGTTTAATTTAATTTTCTTAATGAGGTTTAGAAAATGAATCATAATCAATTTTGAATACCCTTAAAACACTACAATCCCAGCCTTAATTGAAAGAGAAAGAGCCCTTAATAATTCAAATTGCCCTTAATGGCTTCCACCAACATAATTCTTAAATGGAGCATCAAGTGATTGCTTAGTTATCCCGTTCATAGGATAATTAGAAATTAAGGTTCATGAACACATGTTAAAAATATCACCACTAAATCTTAATTTAATTGTGGATGAATGATTCAACAATATAGTAAATTCAAAAAAACTTGAAATGATTCAAAGAATTTTAAAAGATGTTTAGGGTTACACCCCAAGCACTTCTGTAATCTTTTGGATGTTTTGAAGAACAATTGAACTTATTATGCTTTGATGAAGAAAATTATCCTCAAAATCTTTAGGGACCCACCAAGTTATGCTTCAGGACCCATTAATTCACATAAATCAATAGAAATGCCCTAAACTACTTATCCTACATTTATAACCCAATGCTCAAGGATTTGAGTCTCCTCTAAGGTATTAAAATGCTTGTGAGCAAATGGGAAAATTTGTTTGTGCCACATATGGATCACCGGACTTATGTAAGTCTGAGTTCTAGGTGAAGTGGGATTTTTTTAGAATAGTATATTGTACCTCAAGGATCTTGAATAAGGGAGAAGACAAGGATCAGTGATACTATTTACCGACTCTTGGTGAAATTGTTGCCTCGATGCTCTTAGGTTGACAACAATCATAGCTTTATTAGAATGATTAGCCTGTCGACTACAATACTTCATAAAAATAAAACTAAGTTTTTTTCCTGTTAAAACAAACTCTGCATGAAATTTTAAAGAATAAATTTTGTATGAAGAATTAAAGAATTTTGACAAAAATTTGCAAAGCTCCACAGTTAATCACTTAAATCGAGGTTAGGATTACCCTCTGTAGATTGTCGGGTTGGTAGCACTTACCCAAGGTTGGAAAGCACATGGTCCAGCTTTGAGCTCCCACCCTCACCAAATTCTTACACCTAGTTTCAATCTTCCATATGTGACTACGGGTTTTCTTTCACCTATTTGTGTTTTAGTATGTTTCTCTTTTTGATTTCTTCTTATTAGGCTCTCTTGCTTTTTTCGTGAAATTTATTTAAATTACCTACAAATTATATTATGCTTTTATGAATTAACCATGCAATGATAGCAGAAGCCCAAGTATGCATTGTATTTTATATAGTGCAATTTTCTTTCATTTTAGTTTACATTATTTCTTTACTTGCACTTACTTACTTTGCACACAAAACCAAAACATAAACATACTTTCAAAAGTAAAACTACACTTTCAAACATAATACACCCATATTGATTTAGGAGGATTCCTCTGATTAGGTAACCTATGGTTGCTAACATGGTTTCTCCGGTCTAAATAAGCCTACCAACTCATTTAGACTAAGTAAATTCAAAAAAAAAAAAATAGTGATGCCGAAATGAAGGAACCATGAGATTCTAACATGTGTCGCTCTAATGAAATTAAAATTCTCCCAAATAAGACACTTAAATGACAACAACAAAACCAAAACATTAGAACACACGGTAAAACCTTTTGAACCTTAAATCTTAGAACTACCACTTTGACTAGGAGCTTAGAGCACATTATGTGGGAAACACAACGAGGACGTACAGAAGAATATATTCGAGAGAACCAACGAGTCTAAGACAACAAACCTTTCCTTAGTTTAAATAGCACAAGCCATAGTACTTCAAGGTAGTCTGTTTAGCACAGCGTAAATCCTCAACTTATCTTTTAGGCCTTTGTACAACCATGTTGTGCGACATAAGCCCTAACTCGTCTTATAATTCCATGGTCATTGTTTGGTACAACGCAAATACTCCTATCTTCCAGGCTATTTTTATGATTGGTATCATGTAATAATTTAATGTTTCATTAATTTTGAAGATATTATTATTTAATGTTTCATCAAAACATAATAATATCTTCAAAATTGAAGCCAAATCATTAGATAGTTTGGAAAGTCACCGAGGTTTTCCTCAGAATCTGTGACATCCCATACTTTTTCTTCCTTTGGATTCCATAATAATTGTTCCTATTTGACCCTTTCTCATTTGAATTTATTATATCTGACCTTAAAAAACATAAACTTTCAAATTTGGTGCTCCTTTGGTATGTGCTGTTTTCTGCTTGTTTTATGTTCGTAAGTACGAGCACACATTAGAGGTTCTACATAAGTATACATACCGTTTAAGTAATACAGGACTCTAGTGGAGTCCCGTTTATCGATCTCACAGGGAAGCAAGGTAAGAGGTCCTTACTCAAAGTTCTAGTCTACTATTATCAGACCTTAGTTTAGAATATCGATTTAAGTGGTTTTTCTAACAAGCACTCCTAAAGGTAAGTCTTAAGTTTAAAATAATTAATAACTACTTCTAAAGAAAAATATTAATTATAAGGATAACCCTTTTTGGATGAATTATTTTGGAGAATTTTGAGATGTTAAATTAGATAAAGTTTATGAATGAGATGCATTAAATATTGCATATGCCAAATAGGAGAAATCTTATTCTTCACCCTCTTTCGAGTGCATGAAGAACATTGGCTAATCCAAGGTCTGGTCCCTAAATTCATGGTTAGGCCTGGAGGATATGGGCTCTCACTCCAAAGCTCCCACTTCCCTTAACCTAAAAGCTAACTCTCGCTTTAGTTTCCAAACACTAGGACCAAATTGAGGATTTTAGTCTATCACCCTAATATCTCTAATTCTACACCCAATAAACCATGTTTCCCTATTTATTTACACCCAACCCCCATGGACTATATCACTCGTTCATGGACATTGAATGTGGTTCCACTTAGTTAAGAATTACAACGCCTTCTCGGGTTTTAATGCAATTACAATGACTTTTAACTCTGCAACGAGCTCTTATTGTAATGTCAATGAAGTGCAAGTAAAAACCATCACATTTATAATCAAAACCTCTTTTAGTATGCATCCCAATATCCTAAACATAAATCCTATTCATTACAAAAGAAAAGTAGGCTTAAAATAATGACATAATCTTCTTATGTCATTATTTTCAAACAAGAAGAAAGAGTAAGAGAAACACATCACAAAGGACGAAGAGAATACAATAGAAAAGTTAATTACATCAAAGCAAATCTATTACAAAAGTGTTACAAAATCCTAACAATGAAGAACACAATACTTAGCTTTTTCCCTTGAAAGAAAGATGAAAATCTCTCCCAAAAAGTCTCCCACTGATCAATGCAATGCCAGAACATTCCCTTACAGATTCTCTCAAAATCCCCTCACCAATCTCTCTAAAAGGTAGAAATCTACATTTCTACTGCCATTCTAAGATCTCTAAACATTCTCCACATTTTTTCTACTCACACAAACCACCTTTTCTGCATAAAATCATTCTAATATAGTGTAGGGACGAATTTCCCAAGAGTTGTTTCAAGAAACCTTCCAAAAAGCTTCAAGGATCAATGTATATGGCCAATAATTGTCCCTGGAACCGTTTTTGGGTGATGTTGGCTCCCAAAATTGGTGCTCTCTGAATTCTAGCACTGACGACGCCATCGGTGCCCATTTTGTGCAGCTTCACCGTTTGGCTTTGTTCGTTTCGTATATATTAATACTGTTTTTTTAAGTTTTTAATAAGGGCGAACCCCTATAGTTAATTACATCTTAAATGATCGAAGTCTTAGAAAACTCTCGATTTAGATCAAGAAACAAATTTTCATGACTTCCAAAAGGTAGGATTTTTCAAATTATGTGAGGTAATATGAATTTCAATAGGTGAGTGGCTCAAGTTTCATAACAGCTATTACAAGAATCTAAAGGGAGAGGAATAAGGGGAAGACACGGATCCAAGAAGAATCTTGGTGACTTCCCAAACATTCTTATGATTTGTCTTCAATTTGTGAAGATTATTTAATGTTTCATCCTGTCAATTTTATTTAGTTAGGGCTTACATTCACATGATGCTGATAGTGTGAGCAGCCTGGAAGATAGAAGGATTTATGCCATATCAGATGATAACCTCAAAATCCTAAGACGGGTTAGGGCTTATATTGCACCAAGTGCAAAGTCCTAAAGGGATAAGGTGAGAGTTTATATTTTCACTAAGCAAACTACCTTGAAGTTTTATGGCTTGTTATTTATTTCTAAGGAGTTTTCCTATTGAAGATGTTCGTGCTGCCCACAATTGTTTCCTCCAAGCACCTCGTCATAGCAGGTTTAGTTTTAGAAGTGTTAAGTGTAGAAGGTTGAGAAAAGTAGCATGTTTTAGAGGTTTCAACTCTTATTTGTCATTAAGTGTCATATTATGGGGGATTTTAAATTGATTATAGCGACACCGGTTAGGATCCCACCGTTCTCTCATTCCGGCACCACTATTTTCTTCAAATTCACTTAGTCTAAATGAATTTACAAAATTCAAATAAATGAATTCAGTTCGTTCATTCAGACCATGGGAAATCTCGTTAGCAGCTGTAGGTTGCCTCATCCGAGGCATTCCTAATCATTCAAAGTGACATTTTAATTTAGTTATGATTATTTTTGTTGTTGTTTTGTTTGTGATTAAATTTTGAGTTGTTTTATATTTTGAATGTTGTTAAGGTGAATTTTGTTTTATTTGAATTTAATTTTATTTTTGGTTTCGGTTCTGTGGCTATCCTAAAAGTTTTGGTTTTGACATGTAGGGTAACCTTGTTATTTAGCATGCAATTTCGTAAACAGAAAATGTACGAGAAAGTAAATGAAAGTAAATTGCAGTGCATTAAAATAAAAGCTTATATGACATTTCTATTCCAGCTGAAATTTTAGTATTGGCAGTAAAACATCTGTATATTACATGGAATTAAATATGCATGCTAGAAAGGAGGAAAAAGATGTTTGAAGCATACCTATTAAATCCTATGTCATAACTTGGTGCATTCCTATAAATTTATGTTTGGGGATGATTTCCCTCCTTTGAGACGTCCAAATGGCCGTAAAAGCATTCAAGGAGAAACTCCAAACAACTTTTAAGAAACTACTGAATCGTCTCGAGTCCTTATGAACTTATTATGTTGCTAGATAAATATATATTTCATACCCTTATGCTCAATGAACTTTGTTGTTTTAATTATCCCTTTAGGTGGGGTAATTATCATTTGACATTTTATTTATAAATTATGTGAGTGGGGCCCTTAGGGGAACACTATCTTAATTAATAAACTTAGTCGATTTGATTTTTAAAGTTGGGCTTGTAGTGTTCCAAATATGTTTATAATTAATTTTATTATATTTTCTAATCAATATTAGTAAATTTTGATTAAGCATGTCTCACTACTAAGCCCTTAAGACTTAATGGGTATATTTGTAATTTTAAGAAAATTGACTTATGTGGTTATGATTCTTATCAAAGTACTGAATTATCATTAAACCATTTATTAGGGGTGGTTTTAGATCATTATATATTATCTTCCAAGGATGAAACTCCTAACTTATGATCATTTAATTTTGATTATCTTTCAAATTAAAATGATTACAAAATATGCAAATTTATCTTTTCTATGACAAAGGTGATGTTAGTTTCTATCATTTATCCTTTTGGGTTTCAATCAGTTAGGTTTATCAATTTATAATCATTATCCTTTGATTAGACTAAAATATTAATTAAGACTTAAATTCTTTAATTACAACTTTGCCCTTTAAGGTCTATCGGCTCATAATTCATTAACTTTAACTCAAATAACTTTGAAATTTTAATATTATCCCACTTATAGGTCAATTAAAACATCAGAGGAGAAAATGTAATTTTTATAATTTTACTTAATTTATTTAATTATTTTAATGCAAACATAAGGGTTTTCAGAATAAATTCAATTACTTAGCCAAAATAAAACTTTTGTTCTTAAGAAAATTACTAGATGTTCACATAAACCAGAGGACAACTTCGACCAATTTTTATGATTTTGTGAATTTTAATTTAATTATTATAATTATTTTAACTTAGGAGTATTAACTAAATACAACAACAACAACAACAACAACAAAGCCTTAATCCCACTAAGTGGGGTCGGCTACATGAATCCTTTTTCTCCATTGCATCCTATTTAGTGTCAAATTTTGGTTTATTTTTATTAAATTAAGATCATTTTTTATGCAATAAGCCCAAGTTTTCCTAGGTCTGCCTCTGCCTTTCTTAACATAAGTTGTATTTAAAACATCTACTCTCCTAATCGGATCATCAGGTGGTCGACGTTTAATGTGACCAAACCATCTAAGGTGACTCTCTCTAATTTTATTCATTACTGGTGCAACTCCAACCCTATTACGGATATATTCATTTCGCATTTTGTCTCTAAGTGTAAAACCACTCATCCACCTAATCATTCTCATCTCGACAACACTTAACTTAACACTATGTTTCTCTTTTAAAGGCCAACATTCAGCACCATAGAGCATTGAAGGTCTCACCACCATCTTATAAAATTTTCCTTTCAGTCTAAGCGGTACTTTTCTATCACACAAAAGGCCGAACGCATCCTCCACTTCAACCAACCAACCTGAATTCTACTATTAACATCCCCATCAATATCACCATCGCTTTGAACAATGGACCCGAGATATCTAAATCGTTCACACCTTTTAATAATTTGATCACCCAAAGTTACACTTTTGTCACTAGACCTACTATTACTAAAATTACATTCCATGTATTCAGCTTTAGTTCTACTCAAACGAAGACCTTTAGACTCCAATGTAGACCTCCATAATTCAAGTTTTTCCTAGACTTTTTCTCTTGTCTTATCCACAAGGAGGATATCATCAGCAAAAAGCATACACCATGGTACATCCTCTTGTAAATGCCCAGTAAGACCATCCATAAATAAAGCAAAAAGATATGGGCTTAAAGCCGATCCTTGATGTAAACCAACAGAAATAGTAAAACACTTGGTCAATCCTCCTTCAGTTCGAACACATGTAACAACTCTAGCATACATATCTTTAATGACTTGAATATAAGTTATACCAACACCTTTCTTCTCAAGGACTCTCCAAAGAACATCTCTAGGAACCTTATCGTAAGCTTTTTCTAAATCAATAAAAATCAAATGTAGATCCTCCTTATTATCTCTGTACTTCTCCATCAAACCTCTCAATAAATGAATAGCTTCCATGGTAGACCTGCCCGGCATAAATCCAAATTGATTATGAGAAATCTTTGTAATACGTCTTAACCTATGTTTAATTACCCTCTCCCATAATTTTAAAGTATGACACATCAATTTAATTCCTCTATAATTTGCACACTCTTGTGCATCTCCTTTATTCTTAAAAATGGGGACCAAAATGCTCTTTCTCCACTCCTCAGGCATCTTTTTAGTTTTTAAAATAATATTAAAAAGTTTAGTAAGCCAGGAAATCCCCAAATCACCAAAACATTTCCACACTTCAATTGGAATATCATCAGGTCCTACAGACTTTCCCACCACTTGTCACACTCCCAAAAGAGCTCTTTTGGGAGCGTGACAAGTGGTATCAGAGCGGGGTACTGCCTGCCGGGTGTGGGGACTCTCCACGGTGTAGGGCCCTCGGTGGAGCCGATCCGTGACGAGGGCGTCACGTGATTGGGTGGAGGAGAATGTCACGGACATTTAGTCCCACATTGGCTAGGTGTAGGGCTGAAAAACAGTATAAAAGTCCTGGGCTGCCCACCTCTCTTAAGAGCTCTTTTGGGAGCGTGACAAGATACAATATTATTTAGGTTGAAAATTAATTTTTGTATTTTTCATAATCTCTCTGGGAGGGAAACTAGAAAAGTAATTTTTATATTTTTCTGATTTATATTTTAATTATTAGAATTATTTTAGTGAGGAATTAGTGAAAACTCATTTTTAAGCTCTAAAAAATTAATATATTTATTTAGAAAATTAGGAAAATTATTTTAATTACTCCCAAGTGATCTGGAGACCAAATGTGACAATTTAGTTCATTTTGGTATTTCAGTGATTTTTGTGATTTTTAATTAATTTTAATAATTTTTAATAATTTTTAAAATTCAAAAATAAGCCTAAAAATGATGTGCTCATTTTAATTACCATTTTTTTATTAAATTCTCCCGGTCACAAGGAACTCCCACAACCAGTTTCATAATTTTCCTACTTATATTTTAATTATTATAATTATTTTAATGTGAAAAATGTTATTTAACTTAGAAAATCAAGTTAGGTGGTTAAATTAACTCCAAAATACTTGAACTTCTTTATGGGTGCTCATCTGACCCTAATCCACAATGGAGAATCATTATTAATTCATTTAAATTTATATTTAACCCATTTTAATTTTCTTTCATTTTAGAGGTTTAATTATCATTAGAGAGATATTTAATGAGTTAAACCATGTTAATATTTTTCCTCTGGTCCTCTAGTCACAGTGAACCTACAAAATTTACTTTGCATTTTTTTATTAATATTCTAATTATTATATTTTTATATCAAAATAGACATGCTTAACTTGAAAATTAGGGGTCTCTACATAGAGATTCCCCCTGACATTGGAAAAATCAGGGAAGATCCCTCATGACAGAGAGAACAAAACCCCCAAATCTTAAGCCATGGTGAAATGCCTAGAGCTAATTAGGCCCTAAATATGATTTATTGTATTTAATTAATTAAAACTAAAATACACATCAAACAAATATGAAACCATTTCCACATTAATCTCCTTTGTTCACGGAGCAAGAGGGTATTTTTTTATTTTTGTGATTTTTCTACACTAAGTTATGGATTTTCTAAGTTTAATGAATTAAATAAATACAAAATAACCTTATTTTTCTATTTAACCACGCGGCGCTGTGTCATCCTCGGCAGCTCCGAAGTCGCCACGTGTCGGTCTATCATTCAATGCTGCCTTCTGACTCAGTAGCCATGGGTCCATGCTTTATGCACCGCTCCTCCGTCCAACGCAATCAAATCCATCCACCGAATACACGGGCCATCCAATGGTTCTCAGGCTTCGTCCCCAACTGGTGCATCCCGTGAGCCATTGACCTCCTAACCCTAAGATCTTAGCTTAGACTCAACCAAATCGAGTGCGGTTTGTTTCTACAGACTCATCCAACCTATATGAACATATTCATATGGTTTATATGGTATGAAATACAGTACACATGCATGAAGAATTGAAACAAGCTCGGGAGGAGATAGGAGTTCAATACCTTGATCTGAGGGTTGTGGCTTCAAACAAATGACTTCTACACATTCATAAGGACCTCGTAAAGCTCCTTCAAGCACCAATTTAAGCTCTCCTTGGGCCTAGGTATTATTTGCTCAAAGCCGATTTGAGGGGTTGATCAAAGTCTAGGTTAGGGGCTCTTTGTGATGGGGGTTTTGTGGGGGATCGTCTTATCTCAGTTTGGTGATGGTGTGGGTGCAATTAGTTGAATTTTTGTGTAGTGTGTGGCTGTGGTGAATTGTGTCATGTTTCGGCTGAAACTTAAGCTCAAAAAATGAACTCAGTCAGTGGGGGCTAGGCTGGAAGATGGTTGGGTTGCACTCAGGAGGCCTAGAGGAAGCTCTGGAAGCAATTGGACAGAGTCTCCCCAGGAAATTTTAGCAAATTTCTCTTTGGCTGTGTAGAGATGGTTTTATGGTGGAGCTCAGAGCCTCAATTTGGATACAATGTCTTGTTGAGGTCGAGGGATGAGCGGCGCATCCAACCAATCAGAGCTTACCACACTGGTTGGGCTCAATTGGGTTTAAATTATTGTAGGTTGTCCCTCGGTTTTGGCTCCCCGGTGACTAGGCCAGCCAACCAGACTAGGGGGAGGTGGTTATGGGGTCAGGTGAGCCAGAGGGAGGATTTAAATGTGATTATGTGTTGTGGGGAAGGTTTGGGGTGGAGCAAAATAAAATTTAGCCAACTATGGGAGGAGATCCCCTAAATTGGGGGACCCTTGGTCCATGGATCATGTAGCTTGGGCTAATGGATCTAGGGTGGTTCCTAGGGCCCCACTTGGTGGCTGTGGTGGGCTTGGCTTGGTTAATTTGGCTTGATTTGGGTGACATTGGGTCATGGGTTCAATTTTGGGGGTTTTGGGCTAAGCTTGAGCTAGGTTGAGTTTAGGTCCAATTTGGGGTCAATTAATTAAGCAATTTTGTGTAAATGATTTTCATGAGGCATTTGGAGAAGGATTGGAGTGATTTTGAATTGGTCTGGGGGGTTAATTTGGCTTGATTTGGTCACTTGGTCAATATTGGGCATGTTAGGCTAGCTTGGGTTTGGGTTAGGCTAGAGTGGGTTTAAGACTCAATTAAATGTTTAAAATGGTCTATGTGAATGTTATGAAGATTTATTGATAATAATTGGGTGGATATTTTGAGGTTAGAGCATTCAAATTTGTGAAATTTGGACATGTGGCCAATTTTGAGGCAAATTTAGAGATTTTGACTTGAGTTGGATTTGGGTGAGGTTTGAGTTCAAACTTGGGTCAAGTGGTAGTTCAATATGGTTTAGGGGAATGTCATGAAGGGTTTTGGATATTAATTTGAGGAATTGGTTTGATCATGGGGTTCAATTTGGGGGGAATTTGGTCATATTGTCAAAATTGGGGCTTTTGGATTTGGGTTGAAATTGGGCTTGAAATTGGGTCATATTGGACTTGGATTTGGGTTATATTAGGCTTAGGCTTGATGAATTTGAGTTTTGAATTGAAATTGGGGAGGATTGAGGTTAATTGGGTGGACATTAGGGGTAATTTGGGCATGTTAGGCTTAAAGGGGGGCAATTTAGGGCTTTTTAGTCAAATTGGGCTAATTTGGTTAAATTAAGCTCATAAGATGGTTTAAAATTGAGTTAGGGAATATTTGGAGGAATTTTGGATTTTTTGGAACTTTGTGAATTTTTGGGCTATTAAGGGTATTTTGGTAATTTTGGGGGTTTTGGGGCTACTTTGAGAAAGTTTGGTAAGTTTGGGGTCAATTGATTAATTTGAGTGATGGGGAACATTTTGAAATGGCTTTTTGGAGAAAATTGGGTAATTTGGGTAATTTTGGGATTTTTGACCAAAATTATGGTTTGGGGGTATTTTTGTAGGGTTAAGGGGTTAAAGGTCAAAGTTTGAGATTTTCAGTAGAATTTGGTGTCAATTAGGAATGTTAATCTATTTGAGCCATGAACTATGAGAAACCCCATTTTGGATCCTCCATGTGCTGGTCCTAGCCACCTTAGCCATGGGCTTAGGGTTTTGGGAACCACCCACATGAGTTTCCAAAGAATAGGGGATCAAAGTTAAGCATATGTGGCTTAGGGTTGTGAGTAGTGTGTGAGAGTGAATGTGCAAGTGTGTGTGTGCTAGCTCCAAACCAACCAAGGTCATTCCTAAGGCATGTCCACTTATAGGAACTTTGAGTTTTCATATGCTTAGTCTCATCCTCCTAAATATTTAGAGGTTAGAATTAAACATACGAAACTCCAAGTGAAGCAAAGAATCATTTTGAATTTCTAAGGGAGTAAGATTCCATCACTAGGCTTTTAAGAAAGTCACCAAGTGAGCCATATGGCTAGACCCTAGGCTATCTAAAGTAAGACTGAACCTCAACAAAAGTGAGGTCAACAACGTGGAGCGGGTCAGATGTGATCAGCCAAAAAGACTCTCAAAGAACTTACAAACTCAAGACGTATGCCGGAAGAGAACTCCCTCGAACTATGGAGTAGAGACGACTTGTTTCTTAAAATGTTTTTATGTAAACATAAAAGGTAGTGTCATCACCGATAGTAAATTCAATCAATGCAATAAAATTTATAGTTAACTAACCCAGGTCAAATAACATCGGGTCCCTCCGACACTCAGGGAACTCGGTCAGATCGATCGGGTGACAGAGATCAATTTTTGAAACTCAGAAAATGCTCTGGACGACCATTGTTGTTGACCGGTAGATCGGGTCAGTTAAGTGAGAGACATAAATAACAAATTAATCAAAGTATAAAAAACCATCCACTAAACATCAAGTAGATATAACATAATAAAGTCATAAATTTTATTTATCTCATATGAAAGATACAAATTATTCATATAGCGATAAACACAAAAGGTACATTTGTTACAAACATTTGCAAAGGAATGCGTCTTTAAATGAATCAAGGGTTCAGTGTCAAAACTCACCTCAATTACTCCTCCTCGCTCTCATTTTGAGCACTCATCCTCCTCATTTCATCTTCTTCATGCATACTCTTTATAAGAAAGAGTTAAAGTTGGGGAGATAACGAAGAAGGGTGTGTTATTATACAACAACCCCTGAAGCCGAGGATCGGCGGGCAACAACGGTTGAACGAATGGGGAGCCCTGAAAGTAGTCAACGATACACCGATACACTACCGCTGAGCACCATAACCCTCTCGTGGAGAGGATTTCTAGCAAGCGCACCATCAAGTTTAATTCCCCAAGTCAACTCCTTATATTCTCCATGCTCTTACTTACATGACTGGAGGCGAGGGAAAGTGAAGAAGCGAGCGCTTGCTATTAGAATGCTATGAGCCTTACCCTTATGCCTCAGACGAGGAAGATTTGAAGCTCTCATGGCAGTGACCATCGAACAGACGTATTGCATCCCCTAGAAACATGTTGACAGCACAACATTTCCATATGAGACACCATGTCTGGTCCCGGGGACAATTGACCTAAATAATCCACCAGCCTCTTATCACGTTTGACACCCGACTAAAAGGAAACTTCATTCTTCAACACATGACTCGAAGAAAAGAAACTTAATGTATAAACCATGCAAGGTCCTTTGCTCCCGATGGAAGAAGGTCACCTTCGCCTTTGACCCTTTATCGAGCCAGCTTGGCTCCCATTGTCTTACACTAACAATTTTCTAGGTATAAGGGCAATTAGCTGAGGCCCTCTTTCAGTGGATGCCTAACAAAATTCTGATCAAGACCCATAATGAAAAGGACAATTGGGTACAATGATGGGACATGTCATCGACTGACTGCCCAAAAAAGAAATTTAAAAGCAATCTGCATCACAAGCAATGCATCCATTTTTACCGAGCCACTGGATTCAAGTGATGAGTTGGTAGCACTAAAATGATCAATCATCGTTTCTTGACACTCGAGTAACTTACGTAGACCGAATAATTCCGCATAACCCGTTTTGTGGCAATTGCTTTGTTTTGTGAAAATGATCGAAGGAATTTCTTTCATCTCCAGTCTCTCGTCCGCCTGTGAAGTGTATTTGATATATATATATATATATATATATATATATATATATATATATATATAGTATATATATATATATATAATTCAAAGAAAAATTAAAATAATATATATATATATAATAGAAATAAAAATATACGTAATTATATGCCTGATCATGACAGTCGGTTACGATGGATCAATTAACTACTTGCACCACCTTCGCTTCGTAAACCCAAGCCTCTAAAGTCAAGAAGATTAGGTCCCTAAAGTTGATTATCCGCTCACTAGTGACAATATCCGCAAAAGGGTGAAAAGAAAATTCTTCAGGAAACAAGTCCACAATGGTGGCCTTGACAAGTGAAGACAAGATTCACACTTAGGAAAAGGAGCAAATCGATCAAAGTAAAGGGCGGGTCGATCAAACTTAGCAAGGGAACATCAAAACTTAGGTCCGACACAAACCAATCAATTAGCAAACCTTAACCAATCACTATGAAAAGCAGTTGGAAGCATGGTTCGGCTCCCATTATGCAACATAAGTCCAATGAATTTTTAAATAGTTAAAAAATGATTGATGAGAACGTGATATCCAAAGTTCAGGGTTTAGCTTTGAAGGTAATCAAGACATATGCCAGTGACAATATCCGTGACTGGTCAGAAAGGTTTCCTTAGACGAAAGTCTCTCCAAAAGTAACAACCCAACCAAACGGGATTAACAAAACATCTTGGTTGGTCGACTAATACGACAGATCAACTCACAAGATAAACACACGATTAATCAAATCACAACCAATACAAAATAAGCAAAAACTAACAAGCCTTTTTCATGTATCCAAAAAATATCAATATAAAAAAGTTACAAACGATTTTCCTTTGATTCCTTTAAAAAAGTTTTTTGTAAAGTTTTCATACAACAAAACCCTAGCGGTGGCCGATCATTCTTCGCTGCCCGAGTAGTCCTCCTCTTCAAAAGATTTTTCTGACTTTGCGCGAATTGGGGTGGAAAACTCATATGGATCAATAAATTTGGGGTCGACGAGGTCATGGGGGACGAACCTCTGGACATCAAAATTCACAAAACTTCGGAGTTGTTCCACATGTACGACCATGTGTTCCTCCTCAGAAATAGATGAAGCAATCTTCAGTTTTAACTCCTCATCTCTCTCTTGAGCTTTCTTAGTCTGAGAGAGAATTCATGGCACTTGAGAGCATTGTCAAATTTGAGATGCAGGGGAGCCCATCATCACACATCCTCCCCAGCTTTGCATGCAGAGGCAACTTTCTTCGGAGCCATGTCCAGAGCTCTCACCGACCTGGCCAAGGACAACCCTAGGAAATGAGTGGCCCGCGTCACCAACATGTGAAACCGATCCACACTCGTATCAAGCTCTTGGTGGCTAAGACCATCTAAAGAATTTTCAAACATGTTAAACCACGATAAATCTAGCAGGAGTGAAGGTGTGCCTATGTTCTTGGCTGTGTGGGGAAACCAATCTATCAATGTGTCAAAAAATATGAGCCGCTCAACAACATCAAACCATATCCACCCATCTCCCTTGCTTATTGAATGCCACTTGGAAGCCTACCTGCTCCTCTTTAGCAAAGGGGAGATAAGTAACATCCATGTCCTCCATCAGCTCTTGTCCCTACCGACGAATAGTTTATCCTTCTGGAAGAGGTGGAGTTCTATAACCCGAATGAGGATGTTTCTTCTAACGATGATGCAGCCTACCAAACGAGTCAACTAGCACTTGCACTTCTGATAAGGTGATAGAAGGGGAACCACCAACTTGTGACCCGATGAAACTGGTGTGGGCGGTCGTACTTTGGTCAGTGTGGTGGATCTAGAAGAGGAAAGGGCTTCAGTTGAGGTTTTGTCTAAAGTCCCTTCAGAAGATAAGTCTCCATTATCACCTTCCCTTATTAATGAAATGAGAAGCAGGCTTCTGAGAAAAAGTAGTACCACGTCAGTTACCATATCTTGAATAACAACGATATTTTTAGATACAGAGGAAAGATATCTAGAGGCCGCGCTATAAGAGAGCGGGTCCTCATCCTCAATGGGGTTACCATTCGTCTGGAGACGCTTCTGCTTCAGGTGTTTGGTGGTCAACTTCTCCTTCACTGCCATGGCCCTTATCGCCTCATCAATATTTAAGTAACCCCACAGCTCCTTAGTCATCTTTGCCCTGTAATATCTGGGTGACCATCACCTCAGCCTTGTACTTCGAGATCGAGAGGTGCCTATTGATCTACATTGTCTTGGCAACGTGCATGCCCTATAAAAGGGATTTCACCTTGGTTCCCGTTGGCTCTAACGATTTGGTTTGAATCCCCAAATGGCTAAAATAGGAGTCAACCAGAAACTATTTTCATCAATCATTTATATTATTTTCAACTCCGAGCAAGTGGAGTTTGTTGCCAGTGGAGAACATGGAGAAATCTTTCTTGTCAGATTGAGTGTATAAAAATAATTAACTAGCTTATCGACCATGAGACCTTCTCTTGACGACAAAAAATGATGAAAGTCATTCTCGTAACTATAGAATTTGGAAACATCTAAGACAAAATGTACCCCGTAAGTATTAAGGACGCTCCGTAGCTCGTCGCATAGAGGCAAACAAAGACCATAATTGAACTGGTCCAGATAAAAAAACCAAGTTCTTGCTCAGATTATCCATCACTTGTGCTGATCCTAGCATCGACCGAAGGATAATGCTGCCATCCAAGACGTAGATCCTCTACAACTCCACATCATTATTTGTTAGAAATGAAGGGTCAGTATCCCCAACACCACCAAAGAGGGTGAGAGAGCACTTAGGAGTTATTGCAATATAGAAAAGAAAAAGGGAGAAGATGATTGAAAGATAAAAAAAGAAGAAGAAATGTCTAGAGACACATAATAAAAAAACCAGAAAGTGCAAATAACAAAAATTTGTACCTCACGCTATTTATAGAGCTAGCACTGGAAATAATGTGACACATAATGATAAGTGTCACATTAAACATCCTTTCAATTTTATCTAAATATCATTTTATTACAACTAAGATTATTATATATCTCGAATAAAATTTTTTTAAAAACGGGTCCTCACGGGCTTCGGTCGGAACATACACCTTCCGAATTAGCCGACAAAAGACCAACTCACCGCCTAACCTCATGTGTTTTAATCGATTAGTGGCACGCTGGAACTCAACTAAGGTGGCCGACTTACGGTGTGCTCCCACCAGCCTCCCATGCAAAGTGGCAAACTCCACACACAGAGTCGCAACCTCTGAATTCGTAGTCACCAGCTGAGCTGAAAAATCCCACACTAGATCGACGATTCATCCCTCATTTGTTCCTTAATAAGAACTGATAGACATCGCCAAAGGTCTAGTCTCGTCCGCTTGCTGCTTCGTGAATTCAGAAGGAGGCTGCCATCCTGGCTGCTCTAGTTAGGGGCCCACCATGGGTAAAAAGCCAGACGACTGGTGCCCTCCTCCCCCCAGAATGATTAGTGCGAGAAGCTCAGTGTATTCGACCTGAAGACAGGCCAATGCAGTGGGCACGGAATCCACAAAATTTTTTGAAGGCCTGACATCTTCACGGCCCTCCGACCCAGTCGATTGATCTACATCCAAGATATTGTTACAAAGTCGTTACTTAAGAGGATTTTCACATTCCTAAAATTCTGTCCATTTTAGAAATGGCTATGAAGATATCATCTCTCTCTTGCGATAAAGTACCTCAATCTTTTTTGAGTGAAAGTATAGGAAGAACTGATGACTATCGCTCCCTCCGGCTCCTTTTCCCTGACACCAATCTCTTTGTCAGTTGGGCCTCACTAACCCTATGCAGCGCGCTTACGTCGGTGTCGAACATTGGAGTCTCCTACTGATGCTTTTTTGACAACTGTCCCTCGGCGCCGCCAAACGAGTTGATAAGATCGATCGCTACAAGTTTTGGCTTCAATCTTTTATCTTTCTTTGCTATATTCTTCTTCATTTCAGGAGTGGAGGGTCGATAGCCCTCCAAGGACAAGAATTCAAAATCACCCCACTCTGACTCGCACCCTCAGTCACGGTGTGCCTCGGCTACTTGGGAAAGACTAACAACAAAGAGTGTAAATCCCAATCTTGTGGTCCTATTTATAGGATTCACCAAACACGAAATCCCAAGGGAAGTTAATTATCAAAATAAAATTTATTGATTTTGGTGTCAGTGATCGTTTAATATTTTTTCTTGTCCTTATCGTAGTTGTGACTATCAAAGAGAAAGAAAACTCAATAAACTAATATATTTGCACCAAAAACTGTCAACACGAATCCCAATGCCATCTTATAACCAAGATGACGGTCGGGCAATCAGAACATCAAATAATAAACATGATTTGAGTCCACCATCCGATGACCGACCGCCGGTTAAAGTCAATCGACACACGGTGTCAATCAATCTCATTGGCATGCCACTCTTACAGTTGTAGGAGCGTCCGATCGCGGGGGAAAGACCAACCAACTTTGCTTCGACATGAATGATCTCCCTTCGACCAATCTTCTCGGTGACAGAACACGAATGCTTTGATCAACTAATAGCTGTCATATTCAAATTCAATTTGAAATACAAATATGGAATTAAATCATGAAAATCTTTTATTAATTTAGCACATTAATTACGTTAGAACCAGTTTCCATAATTGTTCCCTACTTTTTGTAATTGTATGAATACAACCATATAAATAGGGGACAAAAATGACAAATAAATGGCCCCATGTCTACTCATATTTCCCGGGCCTCTTTAATCTCTAACGTAAATTCTCTAACTGCTCTACGCAACTCCCTCTCCTTCTTCCAGGTTTAACTCTCGAGGCGTGTATATTTTAAAGAGAACTTAGGATTCAATAATATAAATAGAGTGGAAGCCTAATAAAAAATTGGTTTCACTTGAATTTTTTTTAAAACAAAATGCTTTATTACTATCCTAAACTTGTTTATATTTTGAAATTATTAATCAATCTGTATAAATAGAGAGCTTTAATTTTATTTTCTATACTTTCTAAGGATCATATGTTTGACAAATATCAATGATTTTCAAAGTAGATAGAAAATTAGGATTTCAAAGTTTCTTTCAAGGTTTTCTAAACTATGACTATCCCAAGGCAAAATATTTGATAATTTTAATGAAATTCACTTCCTCAAATTAAATTTTTTAAATGCTTGTGTTACTTGAGAACAAGTAACATTTAAATTTGGGGACTTTGATATGTCCTAAATCATGTTTAATTTTCTTTATATTTTGCACATATTTATAGATGAAATTGCACTTTAAAGAAATGTGTAGTCGTGTTTTCCTTACAGGTACAACATGTAGGACATATGGAGTGAAGCAGAGCTAAAATGGAGCGAAGCGGAGGAGAAATTGAGCATATTGGAACCAACAGATTGGCAACTAAGCGCCGACCTTTGATAGCCAGGGGCCAGCCTTTGGGCGCCAAGGCGTGCCACCTAAGGGCCAACTTACTGGGCACGTAGGAGTTAGAACCCAATCAAGCAAACCAAGAGGCGAGCACCTAGGCGACAGCCCTATGGCGCTAAGACACTGGCCGGGTTAGGGGCAGTTTTATGCAGTTGCTCCAACATAACTTGAGGATTTATAGGGTTAATTTAGGCAGTTCGAGGAAGGACTTAAGAGCATTCTGAAGCCTTGAGAAGTGGAGGAAGGCGGAGGAATCGTAGTGTAGAGTTAGGGTTTGGTATTTTCCAATTTCTTAAATAGATTGAAGAGGAATTTGAGAGAATTTTGCATGGGGATAGACTCAACATTGTAGGGAGCACTTGGAAACCATTTGGGAAGGAATTTGCATCTTTTTTCTCAGGGGAAAAATTAAGTATTGTGTTGTCTTGTACTGTTTGTAAACAAAACTCTAGTAGATTTGATTTGTTATAAGATAATGATTTGTGGTGTTTTCTTCGTACATTGTAAGTAGATATTTTTTACATTTCTCTTATGATGAATAAGTTGAATGTGTAGGATGTTAGGATACTTGTGGAATTATCTTTAAACATTAATGTGATGAGTATTATTCAAAACTTAATTTACTATTCTCACTTACCATATTAATTGTTAAAAGTTGTTGTGATCCATTATGACTCAGAAGATCGATGGAGTAGCGATTAGAGTATTCACATCAAACTAGTGGGTAAAGGAAAAGTAGTCCATAGGGCGATGCAAATAGATAGATAAATAAGCTTTTATGGATTTAAATTGGGGTTTAAGGAATTAAAACTAGTTTAACCAAACTACTTTATGCACTCGGGTGAGGGTAAAGTAGAGAATTGATCTTATTTGTTATTAACCACATTTGCAATTCAAAGTATATAATCATGCACAATAACTTTTATCATCACAAGAGAGGAGTAATTTTGATGTCTTGATAATTATCAATCCAATTAAGTTATGTAGATTTTAACATTAGAATTAATGGAAGTGGCGTAAAAGTAGTTAGTAGAACTTTCACTTAATCTTAATTCCAAACTAAAACCTATATGTAGTAGACTAGAACTTTTCTTAAAGGACTCATTACCTCATTATCTGTGGGATTGACAATCCGTATTCAATAGAGCCCTATATTACTGAAACGATACGTATACTTGCGTCAAAAACCACAGTATGCAAAAACACCTAATTTTAAGAATTCAATCAACTTACTAGGGAGTGGATCAAGTTTTTTGTGCCATTACTAGGAATCACAATATTGTGATAACCGCTGGGGCGGATCAAGCAGCAGCTCATTGATGGTGATAGTATTATGAATGATGATCAGATGGTGGCGAGATGATGATGTTAGTTTAGCGGGGCATTATATTGGCGATAATTTATTTATAGTGGATTGTCTGAGCTAATTTGATAATATTGATCTAACAATGATGATCCGACAGTGTCAATCAAGCGATGATAACTTGATTGTGATGAAAGGGCGACAATGGTCACTTTGAGATGATTAGGCAGAAGATATGGATCATCCTGACCTCAAAGCTCCAACTAATTTTTAATCTAGGTCGAACTCTTTTTATATTAATGTGTGGATATATTTATAGATTTGAGAAGTGACATCTTCTATAAATATGACCATAATATGTGACACTCCATTGAACAAATGAAAGTAATTCCATTGATTGTATGGTATTTTTCAACTATGTGTACGACTCAATAATGTTAGGATTATATAATTTTGGATTCATGAGATTCGCTTTTTAATAATATTTGATTTGACCGTTAAGGTGCGAAAGTGTAATTTTATTAATTTTTCAATTAATGTCTCATAAGTTTTAATTATATTTAAATCATTTAATTTATGCTCACTGAGACTCTAATTATATTGTTTTCTACAGCACCAGGCTCATCTCATCAAATTTATTCAAATCAGAATTCAATTGATCCTCAAATATAAAAAGTTTTTAATTAATAATTTTGACTGCTTAGAAATTTTTTTTTTGTTCATGCATCAAACTTACTAATATATAACTCAAATTAGCCAAAAATCTTCAATTTCGAGCGAGTTTGACACGACTAAAATCAAATTCAACTTCAAATTCAAACCCCTTGCAGAAATCGACCTGATTTAACCTCTCAACTGGAGCAATTATTCCATGCGGCATCCGCACCCATCCGCACGCATCTCCTCCCGTAACCACCTGTAACCATCTTGTAACCATCCCGTAACCATCCCGTAACCATCCCGTAACCATCCCGTATCCCCACAATCCCGATACCCATTCTATATCCTACCCGTAACCCAAAAATCCACACCAAATACATGCAGCTCGTCCGCATGAAATAATTGACCTCTCAGCTGAGAGCATTCCGTAACGGTGACCCGACTCAAGTACTCTATCCACTCTTACACGGCCATCACGATTCACGCGAAAGAGAGAGAAAACATGGCAGCGACGATAGTTTACGCAGACAACTCCCTGCGCTATAAGAAGAACGAACTTGCAAAGGATAGCATAAGTTATCTTTCCTCGAATACCAGATGGGGTCGCTCATTCTCTCTTCAAGAATCCAAGGCCTAAGTTCGCTTCCACCTTCCCGTCTTCGCGGGATTCGTTGCTCTAAAGAAGATCTCAAAGGGCAGCGGGTCGCGGTGAGCTTCCCCATCCTACCGCATTTTCTGTTCTCGTTGCCCGAAATCGCTCGTGTTTATCTTGAGCTGCGCTGCTTCTTATTTTTACTGCATTGTTAGCTCCAAGGTTAAAAAAATGGAAGCAGACATTGAAACTGAAGAATGAGATGTTCACAGTTAATAGAAGGTTTAAAGTTCGATGATTAAATATAAAGTTTGACCGGCCACATTCATAGTTTGATCTAATTGACTAACTTGGCTTGAGCAAGCATAATTCACTGGAGTTTGTTAACTTTTAAGCTTTATAACTTAAATGATTAGGCTAAATATGGCACATTGTATATCATTAGAAAAGCAATTCAATGAATTTTCCATCCCAATGTTATGCTACAAAAATTATGCATTCTATAAATTGTTTTGCCTTTAAAAGTTTAGAGAAAAGACTTCTTTTGAAAAATTGAACATATAGAATCTCTCAAATTACATGAACAACATTTGCATTTTATTAGGAGTATTTAGGTACTAAATTTCATTCCATAACGTTACACATTTATGAACTTTCCAATAGAGGTCATTTATGTTTAATACTGCTGTTCAAAACTTCATCCGCAACACTCATGCATAGTTTGACACTTCTAAATAATGAAATGAAAGATGGTTTAGATATCTGTCAAAAGAAATAACTTCTAAACAATTGCTGAAGAATTGCTCAATCGATACTTACCATTGTAGTTGATTCCTTTCTTTGTGCAACAGTGGTGACAAAAATCTATAAATAATTCAAAGCAAATATAATTCACACCCTATATGATCTTTAGTGAATCTTCCAAATAAAATCCCTAGTTTCTAGTGTGATTGACAGAGAGGGAGAGCAAGAAAAGTGATTATCACCTTGTTTTTTTCCTTATAATTTTATTCCTCATTCTCAATTGCATGGATGCAGAACTCAGGGATGTAATTGAGTTGCTGTTTTGAGTTTCATACAATGCATTAAGTTGTGGCTTGAATTCAACATTGAGTTGAGTTTGGCTTGACTAAGCTTTACGAGCTCAAGCTCGACTTGGTAGCTTAATTTTTATTAGTAACTTAACTCCATTTTTCATTATTTCTATTGCTTAGGTGCATGAATGCTTAAACTTTTTACATATAATTGTAACGTACACTTTTAATGTTTTTTTTTTCCTTTGCCAAAATGCTCTTAACAAGTTGGCTTGACAAGTCATTTTGATGAGCCGAGTTGAGCTCAAACTTGAGCTTGATAACATATGGGCTTTTGACTTGTGATGGAACTTCGGGTTGCGAGCTCATAAATAAATTGAGTTCGAGCTGGCTCGTGGGTTGACTCACTCAATTACAATACATGTTTAAAATTCTATGTTTTATTCTGATTGAAAGTTCTGGCCTCATTTTTAAAGGCCAGAGGCTATACCACTCAATGAAGAGGCTAATCAAGAAGGAAATATCTTTTCTAACAAGTACTAAATGTCTATGGGAGTATTTATGTGCTTCGCACAATATTTCCTTGAAATTTATTGCATTGTTTGATTTTATGCAACTTATTTGGGATATCTCACGAGTCTTACTTTTGACAGTTTTATGCAACTTACTTGGGATATCTCACGAGTTTTACTTTTGACAGGTTATAGGCCTAGGTATATCCGGAAAAGCTGCAACAAGGCTGGCACTTGCTAGAGGTGCTTCTGTTATTGGCATTGATAGGAATGAACAATTAATCCCATTTGAAGTACGCTATATCTACTATTATAAAGTCTAAAGTATTTCTTTGCGAGCTTTGCCATGTCTGACATTGGTTGCATTATGTTCTTTCAGAATGAGCTTGAAATGGGTGAATATGCAAATTTGCAAACAGTTCTTGGTGATTGTGATATTGCGCAATTGGAAAATGCTGATAGGATTGTAGTTTCTCCTGGAGTTCCTCTTGAGGAGTATGCTATTTCAGCGTTGATGAAATCTGTAATCCTTACTAACCCGAGCTTAAATTTTGCACATTGTGCTATCCATAGTTTTATTGTCAACATATGATATCTCAAATTATGAATACAGTCACATTTTTTTTACGCCAGTAGGAACTTCACAGCTTTTAGATTGTCACATTTATTTCACCAACCCAGCCTGCCACCGTCCCCCCCCTACCAGGTCACACAGTGTCTTTCTCTTCCTATTCTAGTCTATGTTCCATCTGTCTTTTTAGTACAACTTGTGTTTTTCCATGCCATAGCGCTTTCAGCTGCCCTTATTTTAATTTCAACCACCTTACCTTGTATTCGGGTTATGTAGGTTATTCCTCGATATTCCCAAACATTTTTGTAAAAAATACAGATTGCCATCAAATTTTTTTTCTTCATTGTCTGTTCAGTACATTGCTTTATAACCAATGACAATTTTTTCTTCTATATACTTTGAAGGAGGAAAAGAAATCCAACACTATATTATAGCACCTCTTTTTTCCTTGTTCTCTATCCTATCTTCCAATATCCTCATTAGTACTGTAGAAAAAAAAAAGAAAAAAAAGAAGGCTCTCAAGAATTTTATTTTTCTTAATTTGTACTATAGAAGCATAAAATTAAGTGTTGCTGAGATGAGAATGCTCAGGTGGACGATCTTGTTAGGGGAGTAGATGTTTTATTAGATCTGGCTTATGTCAAAAAAAGGTAGAGGTTGACCTAAAAAGACTTAGGGATGTTGTAAAAAAAATGATCTTAATTTATTAGAACTAAATGAAAATATGCAGTCAATAGGACACAAGGGAGAAAAAATGATTCATGTAGCAGACCCCACAACGAGATAAGGGCTTGTTGTTGTTGTTATTATTTTGTATTAAAGATGAGGTATATATACATGTTCAAGAGGCATTACAAGATATTAATAAATTAAAAACGAAAAAAAATCCCCATGCATATTTGAATTTTAATGCTTTTTCTTTTTGAAAATTTTTCTTGACGAACCAAGTATACCAAATATGATTTTGTTAATGCGTTCATAATATGTTCATAATGCTAACTTTATTCTTTGCAAATATGCAGGGGAAGAATGTAATGTCTGAGCTGGATTTTGCAGCAGAAATTTTACCCCCAAACGTCAAGATTTTGGCTGTTTCAGGGACAAATGGAAAATCAACTGTTACATCTTTTGCTGGACAGGTAATTGTTTTTTTTTGTCATTTTCAATAAGTTAACTATCTTTTTTAGCCACCCAGGAAGACGGTGCATGTATTCATTGAATTCCTTATTGCCTACTTTCCGAGTTAGGATTTATGGGCTTTGAAAAGTTCGCCTGGCTTATGCTCTTACTAAGATAGTGCTCCAGGATGAATTTTCAAGAGAGAGATTAAGCTGTAGAGGAATATTTCAAAATTCACTAACGCACCCCTACTCATAAGACGTTGATTTGATCCCTTTTTTAGAACAACAAAGTATGATTAGCTTCGCTGCTATCATATTCTGCTCACAATGGCGTAAATAAAACAAATTCTATGTGGCAACCCATTTATATGGAGTTATTTTGAGGTTTTTGATTTTGTAAGAAACAGATAGAGACAATAATTTTTTTGTCCTTCTGGGTTTATGTCAACTTATGTGAAGTTTATCTAACTAGCTTTATTTGCTGTGGTAGCCGAAGACTTCAAATTTATAATACCTGTGGAATTACGCTCATTATTATATTTTAATACTTACTATATGTAGTCAAAGAATAAATTCGTAATTAATTCCTTAATTCTAGGGAATTTATGTTATTTCGTATTTATAGGATGTACTTAATGTCTTTCCTCTTTCTATTGCTTGTACTCACCTATTTATAGGTGAATTATCTATGGAATCAAATAAGTAGAATTATTCAGATTTTTACATGGTATCAGAGACATAAGGTGAAGCCTCTCCCGCTCGTCTCCCGCTCGTCTCCCGCTCATCCCGCTCGGATCGAAGTCTCTCCCGCTCGATCGAAGCGTCTCCTGCTCGATACGTCCCGCTCGATCGTCTGCATCCCGTTCGATTGAAGCTTTGTCTCCATCCTGGACGATCGACGATCGTCTGTGTCTGCATCCGAGCGCAGCCCTAATTCACGCCTACTCTTCTTCCGCGATCCGCTCGCCTCATCCCGCTCGCGCCTACTCTCGCTCGATAATCTGTTTTCTGCGACTTGGTGTCGACAGTAGGGTCACTTCTAGCCGTGCTCTCCCACGATCGACCAACCGCGAGCACAGCCCGTTCCAGCAGCGCTCCTCGTCCGCGCAGCCTCTCCCTGGTCATTCCACTGGCCTCCTATCCTCTCCAATGACTAAATACGGCCATGCTTGCAACTCTTCCTCCACTAGTGATGTCACTTATAGCCACCCCTCCGTAGCTGGGTCTCCACTGCCCAACAATTCAGACAATAATTCTGTCCTCATCGCCAGCCACAAACTCACAGGCCAGAATTATCTACAATGGTCGCAGTCAGTTATGATATTTGTATGCGGCAAAGGCAAAGATGACTTCCTTACTGGTGAAGCTCCAGCTCCGGCGCGACAAATACGTCATACAAGGCTTGGAAATCCGAGAATAATATGGTTATGGTCTGGCTTATTAACTCAATGGCCCTTGATATTGGCGAGAATTTTCTTCTCTATAGCACGACTAAAGATATCTGGGATGCTGTCCGTGAGACATATTTTAGTTCAGATAATACAGCCGAACTATTTGTCGTCGAGACTATTCTTCATGATTTTTGTCGAGGTGATCTCTCCGTCACTCAATACTTCAATACTCTTACTCGCGTATTGGCGAAGACTCAGATCTATTCGAGGTGTACCCTTGGAAGTGTCCCGAAGACTCTATCATATTTCGCCAAATCGTGGAACAGAAGCGCACCTTCAAATTTCTCCTCGGCCTCAAGTCTGAGTTTGACCAGACTCGCTCACGGATTTTGAGTTCGAAACTGCTCCCAACAATTCGTGAAGTTTTTTCCGATGTGCGCCGCGAAGAGAGTCGCCAAAAGGTCATGTTAGGTGCTTCCTCGTCCACTTTAGTCCTCGACGGGTCCGCCCTTGCTGCTCACATCCCACCCACAGACAACCGCCAACGCCAGGGCCGCCCTTGGTGTGATCACTACTGCCGTCCTGGTCATACTCGGGATACGTGCTGGAAGATTCATGGCAAACCCGCCAATGGAAGCCCAAACGTGATCCTCGGGCTGCTACCACCATCACCACCGACGCCTCTCCAGGAACGAGCCCGTTCAGCGAAGACCAGATTTATGCCCTCCAGAAGATGCTCGGTCAGCTGTCACCAGTCCAACCTCCTAGTGTGGCATCGGGTGCCACCGACCTTGTTGCCCAACAAGGTATTTCCCCATCTGCTTTCGTCTCGGATTCAATCTATTCTAGCCCATGGATTGTTGACTCAGGTGCCTCTGATCATATGATCGAGGATCTCTCCTTATTAGTGGATTACCGACCGTGTAATCCGACCTCATCGTTCGGATTACGTACGGAACAGCCTCCAAAGTTGCTTGTCTTGGTTCTGTCCGCATTTCTCCAGATTTATTTCTCACTTCTGTGCTTCATGTTCCTACTTTAGATTGTAATCTGGTCTCTATTAGTAAGCTCACTCATGATTGTCATTGTGTTGCTAAATTTTTTCCATATGTTTGTGAATTTCAGGATTTGAAGTCGGGGAGGACGATTGGCAGTGCTGAGTTGCGCAGTAGTCTCTATCTTCTCAACAAACCCTCTATTGGTCTTGTTTCACCTATCGGTCATGTGTATCGAGTCCGTCTTCGCTAAATCCTCTTAGTACATCTGTCTTTCATTCCAGTGTTAATAACGATAGTGAAATCATGTTATTTCATTATCTTTTAGGTCATCCCAATTTTATATATCTTGGGAAATTGTTTCCTCATTTATTTATTAATAGAAGTCCTACTTCGTTTAATTGCGAATTTTGTAAACTTGCCAAACACACTCGTACTTCATTTCCTCGTTTATCATACAGACCCTCTCATCCATTTTCTCTGATTCATAGTGATGTCTGGGGTCATTCTCATGAAAAAAATATTTTCGGGGCCCAATGGTTCGTATCCTTTATGATGATCACACTCGTGTGACTTGGATCTATTTTATGCTTGATAAATCCGAGGTAGGACCAATATTTCGTGCCTTCTATCAAATGATACTCACTCAATTTGACACAAAAATTCAGGCTCTTAAAACAGATAATGCACGAGATTTTTTCAACACCTCCCTAGGAATTTTTCTTACTCATCATTGCATCCTTCACCTTAGAACTTGTGTTGAGACTCCCCAACAAAATGGGGTTGCCGAGCGAAAAATCGTCACTTATTGGAAGTAGTCCGCTGTCTCATGTTTACCACATCGGTCCCTAAATGTTATTGGGGCGAGGCAACATTGACTGCTGCCTATCTCATAAACCGGATGCCCTCTCGTATCCTGGGTTTCCTTAGTCCAATTGATGTCCTCCTTCGCTCCTTTCCGACTACCCGTGTCCTCCCTTCGGTTGTCCCTACCAAACTATTTGGTTGCCTCGTCTTTGTTCATATTCACAAACAACACCGCAGTAAATTAGACCCTAAATCAGTCAAATGCATCTTCATAGGGTATTCGGCCAATAAGAAAGGCTACAAGTGTTATTGCCCTTCAACAAAAAAGGTCTATCATTCTATGGATGTAACCTTTTTTGAGCATCGATCATGAGATCGCAGAGTCCGTCGTTCGGGGGAGAGTCGCGAGTGAACAACAACCCCGTGTTCCTTTACCAACTGACACGGGTCTTTCATCGACTGTCAAACCTCCTCCATCTCCTATTCAACCTCCTCCATCTCCTATTCCAAACCTGTCTACACTTCCCGCACCTCAGGAACTTCAGGTCTATACAAGACGGAACAGAACTGCTGAAAGAATAGAGAACCAAACACCGCTTCCGTCCAAGAATCTAATCCGGCTCCAAACCTCCCTGAAACTCACTCAAGTACGGAATCTATAGACACTAGTGATTATGAGCTTACCCCGCTTGTGAGAGATGATTCAGATGTTCCTTGCACTCAACATCCTATCTCTTGATTCGTTTCATATGAGAAGTTATCTCATCCCTATCATGCATTTGTTACTACTATTGACAGCATAAAGGTCCCGAATTCTATTCAGGAAGCACTCTCACACCCAGGATGGAGAAAAGCTGTGAATGAAGAAGTTGCTACACTAGAAAAGAATGGAACGTGGATTGTGTCTGATTTGCCCAAGAATACGAGACCAGTAGGATGCAGGTAGTTATTTACTATCAAATGTAAGACATACGAAAACATAGATCGGTTGAAAGCCCGACTGGTTGCAAAAGGCCATACGCAGTCATACGGAATTGACTACCAAGAGACATTCGCCCCAGTAGCCAAACTGAACTCCATTTGAATCCTACTCTCCATTGCGACAGAACCGAGATCGGCCGCCGATGCAACTCGATGTCAAAAATGCATTCCTTAATGGAGATCTCGAAGATGATGTATACATGGATTTACCTCCGGTCCAGAAGGATCCTTCTCAGTGGCAAAGTATGCAAGCTCCAGAAATCTCGTATGGTCTCGAACAATCTCCCGTGCTTGGTTTGCCCGATTCACCAACTCGTGAATCAAATGCGGTTATACTCAAAGCCGGATCGATCATACAATGTTCACGAAAAGATCCGAGAAGAAGATTCGTCGTACTCATCGTGTATGTTGATGACATCATTCTTACCAGTGATCACACCGAAGAATTGATAAGTTGAAGAAGTTTCTAGCTGAGAATTCGAAATCGAGGACCTCGGAGACTCAAGTTCTTCTTGGGAATGGAAGTTGCAAGATTCAAAATGGGGATAGCCGTAACTCAAAGAAAGTACATATTGGACCTATTGAAAGAAACTAGTATGCTTGGATGCAAACCAATAGATACTCCAATAGACCCGTATAAAAAATTGGAATGGAGAAGGAAAGTTTACCGGTCGACAAAGGACGATATCAGTGGTTTGTTGGAATACTTATCTACTTATCCCACACTGCATCAAACATAAGTTTTTCGAGTAAGTATAGTGAGTCAATTCATGAACTCGTCCTATCGATGAACATATGGAGCTGTTAACCGAATCTTAAGATATTTAAAGATGACTCCGTGGAAAGGATTATTATTCAAAAGAATGATAGTCGAAAGATAGAAGTGTTCTCGATCTGACGTCGAGCGGGAGATATATCCACCCGACGATCAACCTCTGGATATTGCTCCTATGTATGCGGCAATCTAGTGACATGGAGAAGCAAGAAGCAATCAGTGGGATCTCGAAGTAGTGCAGAAGCGGAAGAGCGCTGGCACTTGGTATTTGCGAAGGAATATGGATCAAAAGATTTCTCAAGGAGCTTGAAATTATGGGAGGAAATTCTATCAGGATGCTCTGTGACAATCAAGCAACAATCAGTATCGCAAAGAATCCTGTTCATCATGATCGAACGAAACACATTGAGATTGATCGGAACTTTATTTCGGAGAAGGTAGACAATTGAATCATTGAATTGATCCATACTCCTTCTAGAGACCAAACCGCAGACATTCTCACCAAAGCTCTCCCTAAGTCAAGTTTTGATGAGCTAAACAGGTTGGGCATGTACAATCTGTACAACCCAGCTTAAGGGGGAGTGTGGAATTACGCTCATTATTATATTTTAATACTTACTATATGTAGTCAAAGAATAAATCCGTAATTAATTCCTTAATTCTAGGGAATTTATGTTATTTCGTATTTATAGGATGTACTTAATGTCTTTCCTCTTTCTATTGCTTGTACTCACCTATTTATAGATGAATTATCTATGGAATCAAATAAGGAGAATTATTCAGATTTTTACAATACTTATCATCCTGTTAGCTTTAGTCACCAGTGATAAGTGAGTCAAACATAATAGTTTGCTTTACTTGATCAACTATGTTCTATTTTGGCGGGTTTGATCGTTCGTGGAATAACTAGCCTAACTGAGTTGAGAGGGGAGCGAAATATGTTTTGTTTGGATCTCGGGCTATAATCATTCCAAACTTGTTTTTGAAGAGGCAAATGTTTTGATTAGAGTATTCCACAATTTCTTCATTTTTATTATCTTTTACTATGTTTATCCATTTTCAGATATTTCATATATTTTTTTAGTCATTAAATAAGTACTCTTTTGTGTTCCACCAAAATGACCCTGACATTGCTTGGAGTCGTTTATTTATTTTTCCTTTTCAAAGTTTTATTTTTTTAAAATTGGGATGATTAAATATACAAAACTCGAAACAATGCTATTTGCAAAACTAGCACCAGATGATTTTTTTTCGTTGAATTGCCGAACAGGTGTGTTTATGCTTGCATAATCAAACCATTGAGAATTTTTTAAAAATGGAAAATATGGGTCGGGGTTTCGTATTAATTTTGATATTTGAGAGAGGATTTGCAAAATGAATGAAATAGCGTGCTTGATTTGTAAATAACAGTATTTTGAGTGCAAGCTAAATGCATTTTATAATTTTTTGAAATATTTCCTTATTTTTGAAATACCCTAGAGTCTATTATACAATTCCAGAAATATCCAGCAATTTTTTTAGTTGATTCTTTGGCTAGCTAAACTGCGTTGACTGGTTTTATCATATAATAATGCATATATAATTACACATGCTAGTAAAGGTCTTATATAGCTTGAGCTGTTTGTTCTGAGTGTACGCATGCTGAAATAGACTATTTATAATTGGATTTCTGTTCCTAGGTTTGAACAACGTTCTTGTACACTAGGATAGGGCATAAACTGATACACACAAGCTTTTTTGTCTGTTGATACGAATTATACGGATATGCAGATGCAGGCTTTTTTTTGTTGATTTGAATTTCATGAATATACACCAATTGAGGGTCAATCATGCATAAATCTATTTATTTTGCACATTTCATCCTTTTTTTTTTTTTGGAATTTCATGTTTTTAATTTCATCATGTCGAGTGGAGTTGTGCTTTAACACTCGTTTGACTCAGTAACACCATTTCTTGTTCTTTAATACTTCTCAACGGTGATGAGCTCTTGTACAAGTTCAAATTGCGTATTAGAGATTCTAATTTTTAAAACTTGTTTTTAATTTGTTTTTCATTCTAAATCCTCATAAATTTGCTGGAGTCCCTAGGTTCATGAAAAGCCTAACAATACTTTTGGATTGTACTTGCATTGTTGGGTAGAGTTAAGCCAAGTCTAGAATTGCAAAGTTGGCTTGGGGAATATTACTAAATCTTGGATAGGTTTGGGATGACCTAGCCTGTTAATTTAGAATTATCCAAGTCATGAACAATGATCGAACAATGAACCTTTCTCTTAAATCTTTCATAATCCATCATAACTTTCAATATAAAAAGAGCCACTAAAAATCACAATGTACACTAAATGAAAATTTAAATCACTCAGAAACAATAACATAATCTGTAAGTAAAACAACATCTCAAATTAACATAACATTATCTCAAACCAAGAAGCAAACAATACAATAACCACAACACATAACTTAATACTTATCAACAATAATTCTCCTTCTGTAAAGTAATAAATCTCTCTTGTCAGATATTGCAATCAATAGTTTTTCTTGAAAGAAACAATTAAATTCAGCGGTAAATTTCTCACCACTTAGTGAGCAATTATAATCTTATTATGCATTAAATTAATAAGTAAATGCTATGCATGATTGTCCCAAGGGTACGCAATTTTGATAAATCAAAGCTATAAGCTTTCAGTTCTAATTTAACCCTTCCCATTTCAATTTAAGCATTTACCCTTTTTAACCTCTTTAAGAATCACATTAAGATTACTGTTATATTCGAATAAATTTTCAAAATTGTACCTATAAACACTCTAAGAATTTTGCACCCGAAGATGCACCTTTACCATTTCTATTTTCTTTTTTATGCACAAGTACCACACATCCACTGACAATATCATATGAGGGTAATCCTGAATGACTTGAGTTTTTATATTTCATTTTCTTTAATTACCTCATTTTAAAGTCATTGAATAATCATTTTCCCCTTTTATCATTTCACTCTATTCATTTCAATGATTCTCTTAACTTACAACATGAAAATATTATTATAAAAGCAAGTATCTGAAGTACTAATGTAATTCTTTATTTAATAAAACATCAATTTAATATATATATAAAAGTAATTACTCACTTTAACGTTTAACTGACCTATGTAAAAGTTTATTCCTCTACTTCCTCTTACCCTCACCCATATCAATTAAACGTGCAAGTGTAAATATTTTAAATTTTCTTTCAATTCTAATCACATATCTAACTCAAGGAAAATTTATTATATATTTTTATGACATTTAATTAAATCAACTTATATAATAAATGCATATTAAATTTTTTAATCCAAGATCTAAATCATAAAAATGGTAATTAATGCAAAATCCTATATTGAAATTAACCTAAACATAATCTGGTTATCTCTTTCTCTTTTGCACAAATATTGATCTCAATCTTTCTCAAATCCGAGATTTCTGTAGCTTCAATCCTCCTTTATTAAACCTATCTTTAACCTTTAATAATAAACATTCATTTAAATTCATGAATAATATAAAAAAAAACTTAACTCACTTATTGGTTCAGCTCTTTACCCGCACACATGAGCTGCCTCCCTTTCTTCTTCTCCCCATAAGCTCGGCTCTAGTCCATAACCATACGCACGAGGAATCTCTTCTTTTCTTCTTCCTTCGGCTAGGGTTCGTCATGACACACTTTCCTTAGCTCGACAGTGGTGTTGAACGCGAAGTCCCTCTGCATTTACTCCTTCACATTCACATAGGATGTGTGCACAACTCATTTCTTTCTCCCTAGACTGCTCGACCAAGGTTTCTGCCTCCTTGACTTCTTTCATGAGTCTTATTCGCTTCTTCCTCTTCTTCCTTTACGCACACATGACGCGTCAAATCCTCATCTCTCCCTCTTCCTTCTTTTCACTGAAATTTCTTCCTTCGCTCATTGTCTCTCAGTCTGTCACTTTTCCTCTCATTCTCACTATCTCCTCCCCCGTCTCTTTTTCACAAATATTGATCTCAATCTTCCTCCAATCCGAGATTTCAATAGCTTCAATTCGCCTTTATTAATTTATCGTTAAATTTTAATAAATAAACATTAATTTAAATTCATTAATTAATATAAAAAAATACTTAACTCAATTATTAAGGTCTTAGGACTCGTTTAAGATAACATAGCATTGCGTTGCCTCGGAAGCAGTACATGTGAAGTTTAGTTATCCGTTTGGTTCGACTTCCGTAAAAACAAATTATGCAAGTGCATTTTTTCGTGAAAATAACCAAACTGCCCCTATTTGTTAAAACTGTTAAAAATTTTTAATATATTTATGTATATGGAGGTTTAATATACGTAAAATTTTTAAAAATATTATGTATTAATTATTCATATGAATTAAATTGAAGTTTTATATACGTCTTTATGTATATTTTTTAAATTCCTATAAAAATATTAAAAAGTATGATATTTTATGTTTATATATATTTATAGGAGAAATTTAAAAGTTTAATTGATTTACTACAAAAATAATTTTGTAAATTTCTAAACATATATGTTTTTAAAATTTCTTTATGAATATAATGTTAAATTTTGTAAACATATAAACATATATTTTTACTTGCATTAATAAACATATATAAAAACATCTCAAGTCAAATACAATATAGTTTTTATACATAAAGACATCTCAAAACATATAGTTTTGGAATTTCAAAATAGTCAAGATGTACATAAAGACATCTCAAGCACTAGCTAGTAGCAGTAGAGTGAAAAAAAATTCTAAAACTATTACAACGACGAGTAACATAATAATAATGTTATTTTAAATAATGACACGTTGCAGCTCCCGTGTCAGCCCGTCCTCAAGTGATGCTTGCCACTCCCTACTATCGTCATCCTGAGAATCCGTCAAACTTTCCTCCCACCGGAAGAATCTGCACTGCTCCGCAATGTTTCGTGGGCAACTATAAACTTACGGCCATAGCTGTGTGTCTGTCGTGATGTCAAAAGCGTTGTTTGCAGACCACAATGACATAACACTCGTTGAGAAATAGCTGACAACGTAGAACTCATATTTTCCTGAAATGCAAGACAAGAGAGAATATAATTAGTTGCATATTTGATAATAAAAAAAGGAATATTAATTAACCCATATAGAAACATGATTCAAAAGGGCAGTTAATGCTAACAATATTACTCAGCAAAATGAAAATTTTCATTTCAAAACAGACATTGTTTTAAATTATAATGTCGTTACAACAAATCAGAAATAAGACAACCACTCTCCAACTAATGTGGTGGTTATCTGCTCTCGAAGGGCTGCCATTTCATTTGCACCCTCTCCATCCTTTGTGCAAATGATGACATTGTCGTTCTCCTCTCGTGACAGAGATTGCTCAATACGGCATTCAAATGCTTGTACAGGCACTTCCTCTTCATTCTCCTCGACACGCCAGAAATCAATATCACATCGAGTTGGATGCTGCCTAATATAGTTATGAAGCGCCATCGTGGCTAACACTATGTGCACCTATTTCGGAAACGGATAAGGTATCATATCTCGAAGTATGACCCATTTCTTCTTCCAAACTCCAAAAGTCCTCTCAATGACGCATCGCAAGGATGAATGTCTTTTGTTGAACACCTTTCTGCTTCTTGTAACATTATTGTCTCTTTCAAAATCAGGTATACAATACCTGGTGTCACGGAAGGGTTTAAGATACCATCGCTGCAATGAGTAGCCATCATCCACCAAATAATACTTTCCTGAAATATCAAACTTCAGTTAAGCATACAAAAAAAATTGGAGTGATATTGATATGCAATGTACCTTGCAGAGGGGGAGGGAAGTACTACTCTTGATTTCTCGTTGCACTTTTAAAAATTCTACTATTGTGAGCGTTACCCACCCAACCAGATATTAGAAATGTAAAAATCATATTGAAATCACATATTGCCATGATATTTTGCGTTGGCGTTCCAGAACGACCAATAAATGCAATTTTCTCGTTATCTGGATTCTTTGCATCAACATGCGTTCTATCAATTGCGCCGATACAATCCTAAGCATATAACTCCAATCATTTTATTACTGAATTCATATAGAAAGATATATTATGCAAGTATCAATCTGTACCTTGGAAAATGACATGTAACGACAATTGTGCCAAATCTCCTTTGGCGTTTGTGCAAATGTTGGATCTGTGAGTTGTATGATGTGTTGTGATAGGCTCACAAGAGCACTCAACTCTACTGAAAAATACCTGCTTATTGTCTCCGACGAGTGCTTGAAGTGTTCCATCGCCCCGCGCACTGACTCATTCTGTGATAATATATAGTGTGATGCCCAACATCTCACGGTCAGTTGTCCTGGATGATCTGTGGAGTCCATAAGATGTTAGTTCTGCTAGAAGGTCATTGAAAACATCTCGCGGCATGCAGAAGATGTTTCTAAATCTCGTTGGGTGTCCTGTAAGCATTTCTCCCATCCATTTGTCTCCAATTTGAAATGATGTGTAACAGGGCGAGAGATCGATGTATGTGTTATAGTAATCGATAAGTAAATTTATAGCTACATTTCTCATTCTGCGTCGTGCTTCCTCTGAGTCCATGATGATCTAAATTGTACATGGTCAAGCAGATGCATTCAATATCAATAGAAGAAAATGCGTTCACTAAAATCACTAAAATCACTAAAATCAATACTGGAATACAAATGTCCGATACAACCACAGATGGAATATAAATGTCCAAGACCAAATAACATATAATAACAATTCCAAATCATATGTTCCTTCGATAATAATAATATCATATATATGCCACCCGTCACTTTGTACTAAGTGCAACAAAGAAGTCTCTATGGACCGAATCACGGAGGAGGTCAAGAGCAAAATAGACAAGGTCAGGGTCCCCTGAAAATTTTGGATCTGCTTCAAGAAGTTCAACTACCTCAACAACAAAAGTTTTTTGAACTCTGTGGGGGGGCATCATTAGATGACTCGACAAGGTATGAGAGCTGGTTTCTTTTAGATGGAGTTCCAGTCTTTCTCTTGCTTTCGGGACGAGGTCGCTTTGTACGGTTGGTGGACTGAATTTCAGGTGGATCTAGGCCGTGGAATTTTGTTGAATCATTTGATAAAGTAACCGCCACATTCTTTGGGTTTGACCAAAACCTGTTTGGCTAGACGCACATGCATATTTCCCTGTATCAACTACCCACCAAACATCCAGTCTAATTTTTTCTCGAAGTCGGGTTCTATTCCCGCCATTTTAAACTTCTTTGCAGCTGGCACAATCTGGAGGAGAAAATGAATTCAGTTAGAATGAATATACTAAATGCCATCAGATATATTGAATGAAAAATATCTAACCGCAAGCCTTTCTCGCCACCACTCCTCCGGAGCATCAATTGTTCTCTTCACCGGATCCCATCCCAATCTGGTCGAGCCTCGCTTCAAATCCTTCCAAAAATTTCAGTCTTTTTTGAGCTGGTCTCATTTATTCTTAAGCTGCAGTCTTTCGTATTCCCTGCTTGCAACCTCCTTGAATTTTGTAATTGTGTTTTGCCAACCATCCTTATTGAAAAGATGTTCGGTTTATTTCCCTTTTCAATTTCCGTTAGACAGAGGCCGCAGAATATTACCTTTATTTCATTCTCCCGAAGTGCAGGAGTAGCAACCTCTTTATTTTTATTAGCCTTACTATTAATACTACAAAGATATACATTCAGAATGAATTGAATTAACAAATGCTAAAATTGCAAGTAAAATTAAAGCATGGAGAGATATAGATTGCAATTAACCAAACAATAAAATTAAACACAGAAGAACATAATAATTTACGTGGTTCGGTCAAACTGACCTACATCAATGGGAAAGGAATCGTATATCTTTATTAATGCAAGCGAAAACGAATACATAAGGCAATGCATTGGCATTCCAGTGCAGCAATAATCCAAGAAGAAACCGAATGACAATCCCCCCAATAACAGATGAACTAATTGCATTGGCATTCCCCCAATAACAAATAACCAATAACAAGAAACCAAAAGCAAATCCCCCCAATGCATTGGCATTCCAATGCAGCAATAAACCAACTGCATGCTGCTGTAAACCTGAAACATTTGGGGCTACTGAAAAACAGAGGCATTATACAAACCAACAACTCCCAGCAACTCCCAGCAACTCCCAGCTATCGAAAAAGGATACATCTTTGATATTTTAAGAGAACTGCTAAGCAAAAAAGCCAAGACCGAAGCCATATGCTCTCCATATACTGTAAAACATAGATGCATATGCTTATATGAATCTTCGTAAAAGATAAAACTTTGTGAGGCTATTAAAAAAATACACATCTTTAAGATTTGGAGAGAATTGCTAAACAAAGAAGCTAAAACCAAAGCATTCATAAAGCCATATGCTCCAGTTTGCTTAAAAGCCAAAATCGAGGCATTCATGAAGCAACTTGTCGGCCGCTTAAAGTTGCGTCTTTTTTTTTAGATTTAATTTAATGGATATATGTATATTAGTTTTGACAATAAGATTTTTAAATTTTAAAATATGAGAATGAAAAATGACGGATCTCATTCGTTTAGCAGTTTGGATGAACGAGCATAATATCGCGAGTAACACATTTATTCCGAAGAATAGACACCCTACTCGACAATATCGCTCGATCAAATAAACCACAAAATTCATGACATCCGTTCTGGTCTACGAACCTTTATGTGAATCGACAAATTCCTTATTTAATACAAAAGAATTAAATATGGTTTATATTATCTGGGGTCTTTAAAACTCCTTATAGAGGCAAGCCCCTATAGTTAATTACCTCTCAAATGACCGAAGTCACCTGAGAGAACTCTCGATTTAGATCTCGGGTTTCTATCTTCACGAAGTCAAGAGGTAGGGTTTTCAACGAAATTTGGTAGTAGGAAATCCAATAGGTGAAAGGCGCAATGTGAACGGCTTATTTCGGAGTCAAAGAAAGGGTAGGGGATGTCACGGATCTCGAGGAGGACCTCGAGGACGTCCTGACCATCCTATGATCGGGCTTCGAATTTTGGAAAGTGATTTATTTTAATTTCAATCTCGCAAATTAATTATAGGAATTACGTTCGCATAATGTCCCGATTATGCAAACTACCCGAAAGACGGGAGGGCTTACGTCGTATCGGACGACAACCTCGAAACCTAAGCGAGTTAGTAGCTTATATCGCATAGGAGGGCCGTGCGAGTGCCTAAAAGAACATGTGAGGATTTATGTCGCGCTAGGCGAACTATCTCGAAGCCCCAGTGCTCATTATTTAAACTAAAGAATGGTTTTGCGATGTCGACACGGGTTTTATTGAAGAAGATGGCCGTGTTCGCTCACCGTGCTCCAAGCTCCACGTCGTAGCAGGAATCGCAGCTTAGATTTAAAGTCTTAAGTTAAAGTGAAGCATGCAAGTCGTTTATTATTTTTATCGTGAGTGAGTGTGACAGCACGTGACATGAGTAAAGAAAAGAACGATACAGACAAGAACACGTTATAAGAAGCTAAACGAGAGACATGTCATACTAAACGAGAGTATACTTGCTCATGCGTGAAGAATACGCTATAACAAGAGAAACATGCTGAGTGATGAGAAAGATAGTGAAATGTAAACGTGCTTAAGCAAGAGAAAGTACGAGAAATGTAAAACATGCTAACGAAGTATATGTATCGAAAGAAATGAATTAGTATCAAACATGAGTATGTACTTGAAAAGTAAAATATGCCAAGTAAGTATAACAATGAAGGAAAGTAAAGATCATCATAGAGATCAGTATGCTTTCTTATCCTCGTACAATATGCACTGTTTATCGTTATTTTATTATTTTTCTTTATATTTTTCCTATTTCCGCAACGAGATTTATTAAGTACCAAAAGAGCGAGGAGTAGAAGTAGAAATGAAAACAACCTATCTAAATAGAGTACTCATAGTGTGTACAAAGAAAGTAAAATCCGAAAACTCGACAAGTAAAAACGAAGGAAAACGGCGAGAAGCGAGAAAATCGCAGAAGAAAACTAAGAAAGTCGGAAAGAAAGAAAAGAAACGTCCGTAGAAAACTCCGAGAAAATCACAAACGAAAACAAAACAAAACCGTAAAACCGCAAAAAGCACTGCGAGAAACCCACGAACGACTCGCTAAACTCGTGGCGAACCATAAGAAGTGCCATAGGCCTCCGGAAGAAAGACCAGTAAGCACGGTGGTGTTTCGAACTCGTAGCCGTGCTAATGTCCGTACTCGAGTGCCGACTACGTAGCCGACTTTCTCGCGAAGACAATCCTAATCCGACTCGAATAACTAACCGTGGACCTTTATAAATCTTCATACATTTCATTTTTGTTTCAGTATGCAAGCAAGATCAGTAGGTAAGTAGCCGTAGTAGTGGTGAGGTAATTTTGTATTTTTCAAACATATGTATTTTTTCGTTTTAAAACATTTCGATCACCGGTCGACTATCCTACGTAGACTAGGCCTACGAACATTAGACTCGTCGGCAGTAGAAACCCCAGGACGGCCGAATCGGTTCCGTGATTCATGTTCTACTTCTGCGCAGTCTTCGAGTCGGGCGGCCCCATTCTACGATTCTCGTAATTTTTCTCGTTTCGTGAGCCTCATCCATGTCCCCACCGCACTTACAGCATTGACTGATGGCCCCATATATAACCCAAGGAGGTTATATACGCACACCTACACGTCCCCTGCGGTGTGTGCTTTGAGCCAAGAAACAAGGTGAAACCAGGGACGAGAGGTCGAGGAAAGCGAGGACGGAAAGCGGCTCACTTAACACAATTTCGAAAGAAGTGAGTCGATTTCCAATAATCGGAAAACACGTAAGTCACCCCGGACTCCCGACCGACCTCACATATCCTAGAAGAAGGACCTAAAGCGCACATCGACGCTCTCGGAGAAGGTGAGAACTGCATCTCTACGAACACACTCCTTTTCCCAAACAAAGATCGTAAAATCGAGAAAAACATAAAGAGAGCCCATCGCTCGGGTCCTGACCTCGCACCACTAAACCGAGAAGTACTACCACAAAACTCCAAGGCTTAACCCTTTCACTTTTCTTTCTTCCTTTTTTTTTACTCCAATTTTCATTTCATGCCACAAATCTCGGGGCCTAAACAAATGCTGCAACAAAGGCCCTCAACCTCAACATCAATTTATCAAGTGATCGCAAATCTCACGTTCACATATTTTTTTTTTTACCAAGCCTCAACATTGAAATTTCAAGAATTAATTGAAGCAAATAAGAGATGCCTCCAAATTCGTCCAACCAATTTCATAAGCAAATATAGCAAGAGACACAAGCATCATCACCAACTACCCCACCCACCAAGGCTCGGCCAAGGCAGAAAAACAAGAGGAGAGGCTCACGGTCAAGGCCAAAATAGGGGGCAACAGAGGCAAAGTCCCCCAACAAGCCACTCACACCAATTCCAATTTACCACAAACACACAAGAATAAACTCCATTAGAATCCAAACAATTCAGCCCCTCCAAATAAAATTCCAAACAGGGTGCAGCCGAGCCACCACAAGACCCAAAGAAACAGCCCCAAACACAAGCTAAAATGAGCCCAACACACAGCCAAGCAGGCCTCAACAAACACCCAAAACTAGGCTCACACCTGAGCCAATATAACCAAACAAACATAGCCCAACTCCAAGGCCTAGATGAATGCTCACCACAAGGACCAAATCCAAACTTATACAAAGCCAAACCCGAGCCACTACCCTGGCCGCGAGGATCACTCCAACCGCAAGCCAAAACATGCCCCAAAAACCGAGAGCAACAAAAAAACAAAGAAAACTCAAAACAGATCCGCAGAAAGTAGCAGAGGAGGGGCTAGGAAAACCGAGCAAAGAATAAGGCTCAAAACAGTCCCTAAACCGCGAAAACAAAAGCCAACAGGAACGACCTCTCAATCCTCTTTTAAAGTGGAATAAAACTTGTTTTCAATCAAGCTCCCAATGAGCCGAGATAGGCTTACAGATTTAGCTAAACGTGAAGCTCAAGCAAACACTTCCATACTTCCAATACATCCAAGCATAAGCCCCCAATATATTTTAAATGAAAGTAGATATAAAACTCTTCAAATCGATTCAAGACCTTCCTAACATGCTTTCTTTCTCTTTTTTTTTTTAAACAAAGAAGAAGTAGAGGAGCAAAAGAGCAAGCCTCACATGTATATAGATTAAGCAAACCATTTCATGCTCCACATTAGATTAGAATAAGTAAAGAAGAAAAAGGAGCAAACACATGCCATATGAAATATTTCCAAAAATAAAAATATGCAACAAGAGCTGAAGAGGGATCAGCTAGCCAAACTTCCCACCTAGAAAGCTCTTCAAGTATAGCATGCCAAACTCATAAGTTAAAGAGCATTTGCAAGGCAAAGAGAAAACTAGCTAAACACACCTCTTTCCCCACTTCTCCTCCTCTTTTAACAGAAAAAAAACATGAGTTATAATGCCATCAGAGGGGAGAGGAGAGTAATAGCATGCCACTATGTAGAGGAAACAAGGAACTGTCATTTAAGCAAATAAATAAACTTTCCATGGCACATAAGTGCTCAGCTGAAATAGTAAACAGGGAAAATCAAACCAGCGGCACAAAATACAGTCTCCCTGGGCCAAACCGAGAAGTAAATAGGGTGAGGGGAGGAAGGTTACCAGCTAGTGTAGAGTACACAAACAAAGCAAGAAGGTTAAAGCTCAATCCGGCGAAGACTCTCCCCACCTCCAGGAAAGAAAATCGTCCAGCCCTAACTCCTTAAACCTAGGGCTATTTATAGCAAGGGAGAAAAGAGATGGGGAGAGCACTCGCAGGGAGACCTCTATTCGTGTAAACAGAAGAAACAGGCGCGCAAGTGGCCCGGCACACGGCATGGAATGCCGCAGGCGATAAGAGTCGCGGCAGGGATAGGATCCGACGACAGGTAAGAGCGCGTGTATGCGTGCGGCTCGAGGAAGGAGCCGCAGGGAATGGGTCGCCTGCCGCTGCGAAGATGAGGGAGAGAGAGGGAGGGCTCGACCCGGCGTGCGAGCAGGAGGACGGAACCGAGCGAGACCGAGCGGGAGAGACGGGGAAGGATTTTAGGGCTCAGTTTAGTTAATAGGTTTAAATATATATACCCTAAACCCTAAACCCTAAACCCTAAACCCTATATATATATATATATATATATAATTAATTAATTAATTTTATTAAAAACACGCCTAAAATCGCAATTTCCGCTTCGACAGGCGATCCTCGCAAATTAAATATCAATTTTAGGCAAAAACGACGTTCCGGATGCAACGGCGCAGTCCGTTTCGTCATCTGAGGTCGCCTGGACAACCTCGTCGACGGTCGCGTCGAAAGCGCGTCAAATTCGGCATTTTCTGAAATTCTGACTCGACGTCGATCGTCTCGGCGTTCTGGCTTAAATCTTGACCCGTTGCGAAGTGGTTGAAAGCGTCGAGGCCGTGGTTCGAGGAATTTGTGCTCGGTGGTGCAGAAGATGTGCACGAGGTTATCCTAAGGTCCAGTGGTCCTATAGGAACTCAATTTGGAGTCCTAACGCCAATTCCAACCTACCTGCTGTGAGCTAGAGGTCGGGAATTTCGTCCGGATTCCAAAAGAGTGTCGAGTGGTTTCAAGCATTCTAAAGACGAGGTGGGCCCATTGCTAAGAATCTAAGATCGTCGGGGAAGCTCCTAAAGCTAGAACCCTAAATCCTAGGAGAAAAAACTAAACCTCAACAAAAGTGAGGTCAACACAACTCATTAATAGTTCAAACAGAAACCGGGCCTTAGGAAGCTAACCCGAGAGCTCCAGATTAGAGAGAAAACCATCCACAGAAACCAGCAGCAACTAGCTGCAAACCGAATGAATGAACCAAAACAGAAAACTGCATTGCAATGTGATCCAAAAAAATTGCATTGCAAGGTGTTAACATGGAAATCTTGTACAACTGCCTGCACCCTAAACATAAGTATCCATAATTCCACAATTTCAGAAAATAGCAATTGGAAAGCCAAAACAGAAATCTAACAAAGCAGCTACAGGTAAAGGCAATGAAACAATAGTCCAAACAAATAGCTGCAGTACATGCCATACGGATTACACAAACATCTCACAATATAGCATTGAAACAAAAGCATTTAACCATATTCTTTTAAATTAAAGCTAAAAAAAACTGTGTTGCAATGTGCTCTAAAACTATTAAGCATTTGTAAAAAAAAGATTGAGAATGTTTCAGAAATGAATTCCATGTCTAAACAAAGTATTCCATCCAAACTAATACACCCAGTAAAACCATCCTGAAGAAAGAAGGGGATTTGCCCTAATGGAAGTGGAATAATTATTGTCTCTAATCCACCCAACCATACACTTCATTAATTAAAAAAACATTCATAAGGAAGAAGGGGATATGCCCAAAAGAAACGGATGACAGTGAATAGGAAGACAGTAAAAAAAAGCATCCAATAGCAGCAGTGCAATTTTAAATCCCTTCTCCCAGTAAAAGTTCAAGCATACAGGTATCTAATACACAGTCAGTTGCAAGAAAAGCTTCCAACATCTGAAACAATAAAAGAAGAAACTGTAATAAAAATTAATGCCAGGCATAACAGCTAAGAATAATGCCAGGCATTTGGTTTGTCTATACCAACATAATTTTGATGTATTTATATTATCATGTGCAATGGCCTCACCAAATGTATATGAATAGTACACGAGTAGCATTCATGTCTCATATTCCAGTTGAGAAGTATTGAAACACCTAATAAAACATCTCATATACCAGTTAAGTAATGCCAGGGGATGCATGTACTGGAAAGACTCAGCTAGGGCCACTAACAAGCAAGCCAAACAGTGAAAAAGAGGAGAAGATTGGTATTTTCTCAGTTAAATAGCATTTATCAGTTAAAGTAATAGCATTGAAGGAAGAAACAATACACCTTAAAGCCTTTCAGAACACATTTAGAGCCTCTCAGTTCTATATTGACTTAATCCACTGTTTAAGAAACAGAACACCTTTAAAGCCTCTCAATTTTAGATTCAGGGATCTATATATATTGAATTTAAGAAAGGCTCGTTCAAGTTAAATGAGTGGCAAAAGAAAATTTATTTATAGGAGAAGAGAAGAATATATCAAAGAATATATATACACATAACCTCTTTGTAATCACAGTAATCGGTAAAAACAATATACCAAACACAGTCCTAAACAATGGCAAAAAGGCAAATTAAAATCTCTGAATTTAGTTTAGGCGAAGAAATAGGCCAATAGGAAATAAATCTATGTAATAAGTGGGGCGACATTTAACTTCCAAGCAGAGCATACAGGTAAGGAAAGCAAAGCAATTAGCTTGCAAAATTATCACATTGAACCGGTGATAAATTTGGAAGATTAACCCTAAAGCAATTAGCTTGCCACAGAGAACCAGTGATGCTTTCAAGACCACAACAATGGTCGCCCTCAACAAAATAAGAAGCCACTTCCATGGATTTCGGTTATCAAGATTTCGCATGACTACTTTGCTATTCACAACATCAAAGACAAACACAGCTCCAAAGAAGCCACAACTAACAGCAACAGATCGCATAACTACACACCAATAGATCTAACGCTAAACCGAAAAAAAATTCTTACCCTAGCTGGTTCAAGATCATAGGAACATGAAGAGAAGAAGAAAAATGATTAGGAACCGTCACCGGCTGGAGAAGGGGAGGGAAGTGGAGGGGAGAAAATTGCGGGATCTTTTTTTTTTCGGGATAGGGCTTCGCGAAAGGGCAGAGGGGTAAAAGTTGCGTCGAGGAAGTTGGGTCGCGGCAGTATATCCGCTGCCCGCTTTCGAGCTGAATTGCGGGAAGTCGCGGCGTCACCGCCGCGACAAACAGTAAAAATAAAATAAAGTTCCGCGACACTTAATCGAAAATTTGACACTAAATAGGACGCAATGGAGAAAAAAGATTCATGTAGCCGACCCCACTTAGTGGGACTAAGGTTTTGTTGTGGCACTGTGCTGCGCCGCATGCGCCCTGCCCCCCCAAACAGCCCCGTAGTTAGCTCCTTACCCACACACATGAGCCGCCTCCCTTTCTTCTTCTCCCCACGAGCTCGGCTCAAGTCTATAACTATACGCACGAGGAGATCTCTTTATTTCTTCTTCCTTTGGCTAGGGTTCGATGCGCACACTTTCGTTAGCTCGATAGTGATGTTGGACGCGGAGCTCCTCTGCATATACTCCTTCACATTCACTTAGGACGCGTGCGCAACTCACCTCCAAGGCATGATACATTTCTTTCTCCCTAGACTACTCGACTAGGGTTTCTGCCTCCTTGAATTCTTTCATGAGCCTTATTCGCTTCTTCCTCTTCTTACTTTGCGCACATACGACGCGTCAATCCTCATGTCTCTCTCTTTCTTCTTTTCACTGAAATTTCTTCTTCCTCATATGACGTGCACGAAATTCCCCCCCCCTCCCCCCCCCGCCCCCCTCCCCTCCCCCTCCCCCCACACCACCACCACCACCTACTAAACCTAACCCCACCTTCTTACAATTCACTTAAACGTGCCATCTCAACGGTTAATTCGAAACGACACATTAGAATTTTATATATCTATTTATTTTTCAGTTATTAGAGGTTATGCATCATGCAATTGTGCCAGGAGCTTCCTTCCATGCCAAGATAAGTGGAAATCAGTAGTGTTTTAAGAACTAGAAGAGTAAGCCTCCCTAAGGCTAGCATAGCTAAAACACCCATTTGGCCTAACCTAGCCTTACGGGTAGTAGAGTAAACTCATTCGAATTGGTGACTAGTGTTGTCAAGACACTAATGAAAAAAATAAGCGCGGTAGAAGCTCCTCTTGAAATGCACAAAATACATACCTAAATTGACTATTTGTTTGTCATTATGTAATTTTCATATTGCTTCATTGTCTATAATTACAAGCTATCCATTTTCGACTGGGTATATATATAAGATTGTTGAGCTTCATAAATCATCCAGATCTAACCCGACAAAAGCGATAGGACTGGAGACATGATATTTCATAAAGATGCATAACGGTCATCTATTTTACAAAATGGACTGCACCTTTATATACCGAATGTAATAAATATTTTAATTAAGACACATATTGCTAGGGTCGTAACATGATGGCGAAAGGTAAAATTTACACGTTTGTAAGATTATGTCGCGAAATTTGACATGCATGAATGACAATATTTTGTAAAGTGGATCAACACACATATTTTGTGTGTGTGTATGCGCACTTGTGTGTATAGATTTACTTAAATACCACCGCGAACTTTACAATTTACATATCTAATATTCTGAAAATACTACATATGTACCTAACACCCCAAAATTGTTAATAAAACAAAAATACCAGTCACTCTCGTTGTCGTCTCTCTTGACTCACCACCATTGTAAACCTCATTTCATGGAAGTTGCCTCTCCTGCTTAGAAGCCCTAGTCTGCTCGATATATATAGATTACATGCATACCAATACAATCTTTACAATTTACATATCTAATACACTAAAAAATGTAATTAGATACCTAACAACTCAAATTTATTAATACAACAGACAAACCGGTCACTCTGGTTGTTGTCCGTTCCGGTTCAGCACCATTTTAAGCCTCATTTCATGGATTTTTCCTCTCCTGTACAGAAGCCCTCACCAACCAACAATAACTAGCAGTCCAAAAACCCAAAAAACTAATTATGAATTAAAACTTTAGTTCACAAACACAAAACCAGTATAGACATACATTGTTGATGAGCATAACTATAAAGAAATAACAAGTAAGGAGCTACATTTAATTAAGATTATATGCTGTAACTGTTAATGCATTAATGTTTTGATTTTTGATACTTAATTTCTATGCATATGATACGAATCCGGACAAATTTACACCGCAAATTAGGCAAATAAAATAGTTATATTCAATAACACAAAACAACAGACTCAGATACATAGTAGCAAAAATTCGAGAGTCAGGCGATTTCTCCTAACAACTACAATTCAAGAGGTATGCAATCTCTCAAATCCTAAACCTAAGATCAAGACCACAATCTCATGTCTATCCACAACCATAAATAAATTAGCCCAATTTATACCCCAAAATAATAATTAGTCAATACTAAATTGCCCTTTGGCTCATAAAAAACTAAATTATCCTTAGGCATTCTCTCCCAAAAAGATAGATTATCCTCAAGGTGGAAAAAGAATAAATACTTGCTGAATCAAGTTGTTTGGCTACCATGTGGCGTCCTCATCTGACATTCTTTTTCATTTAATAAAAAATTTGCAGTGACCCTCATGAGTTTGAAATGCAATCTTGTGCTGCACATCTTTTGGCCGCATCCAAATCTATTAACTTACTTCAAGTTAATCTTGGAGAATACGACTTCTTCAAAAAGTTCATCTAACTTATCCTCAATTATTGAAATAAGAAACTTGTCCAGTATAATTTTCTTGTTCAGAGCTCTGTAGTCCATGCAAAATCTCCAGCTACATCCTTCTTCTTGAACAATAAGACTGGACTGGAAAAATAGCCCACACTGGGCCGGATAATCATTGCCTCGAGCATCTCCCTGATCAACCTCCCTTTCTCATCCTTTTGTATATGGGGATACCAGTATGATCTAACACTGATAGGAGGAACTTTTTTCTTTTCAATGAAAGATGTCAGAAAATTATTGTAGAAGTTACTGAACACTCTTTCAAAATTCTACTGACTCTGGATCTTGGATCTCCTCTAGACTCAAAACTCCACCAAATATCCCAATTCTGCTCCCCGTATCTTGTTGACCATGATCTTGAGTGAGACCATGGTTCTACATAAGCTAGCATCCCCTCTTAACTCTAACTTCATCCCCTTCAACCATAGTCAGGGATTTTCAATCCATTCTCGTCGCTCCGATAATCTATAGTCACTTCATCCTCAGAATCATATCAGTACTTCCCGAGTCCAAGGGAAGGAAGTCTTCCACTTTTCTGCTCTGTAGTGTCAACACCAATCCCCTACACATTCCCTGCCCCCATCATAACCCCAAAACTTCCAGTATCTTTCAACTTCAACCTCAACTGGTCAATGACACAAGTTGAGATGAAGTTGTGAGTGGTTCCGTTATGCAAAAAAACCATCACAAAGTTAAGATACACCTCCGTTAGATCAAGATGTAAGTGCTCCTCTCTCTCCACTGCTTCTTTCTCCAACTCACTATCCGCCTCCTCCCCATCACAAACTATAAGGGATTAGAGCGTGCAATCCTTGCACCGGTGGCCTGGTGCATACTTCTCATTACATCAGAAACATAATATCTTTGTTCTTTTTTTTGCACCTTTGCTTTCGTGTGGTGCTTGAAGTTGACCTCTGGATGGGCCTCGATATCCTTTTATTTTGACGTCTTCTTTTGAAATAACACCGTCTTGGTCACGGGGCCAGAGGCGAGGTGCTCCTTGGGAATCATCCCATGGTGTTGCTTTTGCTGGTCCTCTACATCTAGTTCTTGTCCTTCATCATCTGGGTTAGCTTCATTGTCTCCCCGAATCCCTGTGGTCTCAACAGTCAGAGGGTTGTACTTATGTCGGGCTTTAGACCCTTCATGAAATTTCCCAACAATAGTGCTTCAAAAATCCCCCTCAGCCGTCCCTATAATTCAAATCTTTCTTAATCCATGACGGTCCTCTTCCGAGTCCAGGTAAAAATTGTTTGTGTAGGTCTCCTTTCTGAATGGCTTGGAAACGTTTCAACAAGCAATCCTTAAATTTCTCCCACCAATGGATCATATATCTACCCTCGCTCCACTGAAATCATGCTAGGGCTTCCCCTCTAAAGATAACCCGCCACCATGAGCTTCTCTTTCTTTAGCCCATTCACTATGAAATGTTGCTCCACCTAGTACACCCGACAATGTGCTTCTTCGCCCTCTAAGATCGACACTTCAACTTCCTAACTCTAGCATCTCCATCCCAACTTTCTCTTTTAGGTAGTTCCCCTATTTATCTAGGATGAAAATTCCGCCTTTGATCATAGCTATAGCCCATCCCGACTTCGCTTCTTCCTTCTTCGTATTTCTGCATCCCCTTTGCATGACCTATTCCTCTGGTTTTGGCCGAACCCTCTCCATCAACAATCTCTAATCCACCCCCTTCAAAGTTTTAAGAGGGGTTTTTGATGGTGGATGTGTTCCTTCTCATGTTCCCCTCATCGAATCCCATTTCCTTTTGATTTAGCGAAGGATTCTCCGGTTAATCCTCAGTTAAGGTTTGTAAATTGAACCACATTGCATCTCAATAAGCCTCCTCCTCATATCCTCTAAGCTCTAGAATCGCACGCCCGTTTTACCTGCTGCCGCTCATTCTTAACCTCTAGATTTCGTGCAATTTCCTTTAGATGCTGCCGCTCGAATCTGCTCCCAACTCCTTCACTCAACCTTACCAGCTTCTATTTGTTCCAGCCTTTCAAATGTCGTGCTATTTTTTTCAAGTGTCGCCGCTCGCATCTGCTCCCAACTCCTTTACTCAACCTTGCCTGCTTCTATTTGTTCCAGTCTTTCAAATGTCGTGCTATTTTTCCAATTTTTGCCGCTCGCATCCGTACCCAACGCTGTCACTTGATCTCATGGCAGGAGATTTTGTGAAAAATTCCACAATCTTCTTCATCATTTCTTCCAAGTTCATGAACCTCTTCTCCATGGATGACAATTGCCCCTCCATGGACAAGAAGCAACCATCTATTTTAGATATGATGTGGCTTATCTCTTTTCTTAATTTCTTCTTCAGAGCATCTACCTTCTTAGTCGCCATTACTCCCCGGACGATTTTCGATCACTAAGGACTTCTTGACGTCGCGATCCTGGCTTTAGCTTCCCAGATAGCCTGAATCTTGATAGGAATGCTGCAACTTTGTCTGCTCCCCAGTTCGCTAGAGGCTCAGTCACTAAGACACGCCCGATCTGGTTGTTGGCTTCTCGGTTCTCAAATCACGACTGACATGCCGTGATCCCACTATTATATCATGATTGTGATTCGCTTCCTTGCTAGCACTTTGTATCACAATGTCGTCTTCCTAGCATGCTCTTATTGCGATTGTATCGCTCACACTCTGTACCCTACGTAGCGATTCCTTTGTTTCATTCCAGATGTGTGCGAAATCACAACTCTATCGAGCATTGATACAAAAGGCGTTGTAGGCCTCGATACTGATCCGTCAATTTGTATGTCGATATCTCAATGTTTGCTTCCCAGAAATGAACACTCTAATATCAATTTGATACAAACCTAGGTGAATCTACATCTCAAATTAGGGCAAATAAAATACTTTTCTTCAATAACACGAAACAATACTAGTTAAATACATAAAGATAAACACCTATACTTCGAGAGGTAGGCCGTCTCTCTCAACCCTTATAATTCGAGAGCTAGGCAATCTCCCCCAAACCCTAACTCTAAGCCTCAAGACCACATTCTCATGTTTATCCCCAATCCTAAACATATTAGTTCTATTTATACCCCACAGTAATAACTAATAAAACACTAAATGGCCCATAGATGCATAACAAATTAAATTGAACTTACACACCCGCGGAACAATTAACCACCCTCATTTCTCATGAGAAATGGGCTTTCAACATCAAACATAGGTTTTATTGCATGGAGAATTGAAACATTCGATGAGTGCAACAATTTTGGTGCGAATCGGATAAGAGAGCGCGTTAACATGCGAGAAGTGAGTGCTTTCAAGTAGGGCTTATTTTCCTTACAAAGATGCACGAACTTCCGTGAAATGAGGCTTATGCTAGGCGGGAGTTGAAAGACGCAACAGGAGCGATGGGAAGTGGTATCCTTGTACTAACGAGTTTGCGGGGTTAGATATGTAAATTCTTAAAGTTTGGAGTGCTATGTATATAATTCACCTTATATTTTTAATCTAAAATTATTAATTTAACTATAATTATATGTTACTTCATAATTAAAAGTATGAAATAAATGTTAAAAGTATTGTTGAAGTTAAAATTAAATAATGTGATTTTAATCAGTCTCTTCATCATTCCTCCTACTATCCGCTCAATTATGATAATAAATTTATTCTAAATTTGTAATTGCTGCTACTGCACATTAAATATTTAGCACATAACAACTAACATTTGTCGAAAGTTTTATCTTATCAGTTAAAAGGGGCAATGAACAATAGGGTATCGTGCCTTTAGAAAAATTGATTGAGAGCTTAAGCCATCTTAAAATGAGGGCAAATTCTTTGGGCGATATCTTATATAAAATTTAATTTACCTTCTAAAAATTTGACTTAGAACTATAAGTTCTCTTAGAAGAGCTAGATGTGAATTTTGAAGCCAATAGATTTATGACAACTTCATTGGGGAAGATTTTTCTTTCCACCTTTAGTTTGTCGAATATAAGAGGGAGAGAGAGGGAGAGAGAGGGAGAGAGAGGGAGAGAGAGAAGGGGAAAGGTGGTAAAGTCTTGGTACAACCTTCATGTTTGAAGTTGTAGCCTGACTTACGTAAGGAGGATTGCAGGGCCCAATTGTTTGTTTTCCCTTTTTTTTCTTGATTTATGTTTTCCTTTTTTTGTTTTACAAAAATATCCTCTTCATGAAACTGCATCTCAAGAAAAAGTTAAGCTTCCTTGTTTTTCTATGCAGAATTTAGCTTTTTGAGCAATTTATACATATATTTGTGTAAATTACTCGACTTTTTATCATTAATTTAGAAATTTTGTACGTCTGAAGTGGTTAAATAAGTTGATTCCTATAAGCCATGAAAATTTAGGGGTTAGTTATGTTGACTTTAGAAAGATTATCATGCATTATATAATAAGGTTGATCATTGTTGAATAGCTTCTTGCGATTGGTAAGAGCAAAATTGATTTGAAATTCAAGAAAATATATACACCCTTCTATTGCAAGTCCAACACGTCATATTCAGGAAAGGTCTACCTAACAAATAATTTGCAGACTAGCCCTTGTATGATTATTTTATATAGTCTGACAGGACTGTATTGGTTTAGAAATACCTACTATATTAACTTTGCTTACTTATCGACCTATGTCTATGCAGATGCTTGAACATTTGTGCATTAAAGCTTTTGTTGGAGGGAACTTTGGGAAGCCACTCTCTGAGGCAGCTATGTCGTATTTAAATTCATCTTCAGTAGAAGATATGTATCAGGTAATTGCTATTAGAATAATCTCTTACCAATTTGAAGACACTACTGGACTTCGGTTCCATGGAAAATCTTTTGATTGCTTTAACATATAAAAAATGTGATTGATCCGTGCTTCAAACATTTATAAACTTGATGTGACGAATAGTCACTAAATGGTGAAACTCCAGTTGTTGACTCAGCATTGGATATTATCACATTTTTTTTTAAGTTAAAGAAGTTATAAATACCTGACGTGCTTTCAAATATTAAGACATTTTCATCTCTTGGTTTGCAAGCCATGCATTTTGATTCCACACACAGGCTGATCAGCCAAACACTGTTCTTAGGAGTTACTGTTGATAATAAACCTAAAAATTGATAGTATCGGATAGGTCTGGTTGATTGACTCTGCAAGATGATTGTCCAAACCTATCTAAGATTTAGAGCTTGGGTTGCATTTGACGGCCAAAATCAGAATAGGTTGTTGGAACAGAAGGGAGTTTTTGTTGTTGAAGTTTCTACCTGGTTTGGTTGCAACCGCAAACAAAAAAAATAACTAAATATTTTCAAAGACAAATAAGACATTAAGATTCTTGTGGTTAGATCCTGGTGGGGAGAAGAATCACTCTACAGTTAGAGGCCTTATAGTTTTGCGTAGTATGAGAAAAAAGCAATGAAAACCTCCCTTGCCAAATTGTCTCTAATCGTTCAGTACAACCAAAAGGAAAGCTTTTAATTCTATTCTAAAAGCATAACCAAACGTGAGATAGCGGTGAAGTAATGTATGTAATACAACAAATACACCTTGTATTTGACAGTTTTTTTTTTTGAAAATCCAAAAAATCTCAACTTGTTGTAACATAACTGTAGCTTTTCACTGGCAGAATGGCAGGCCAATATCACTATGTATATAGCAAAATGTATCCACAAAATAAATTGAGCATTTCGGTTATTATATCATGCTCCACAGAATATTATGTAGCACCTCAAATGACATATTGAAATGGAAGATCCTATAAGTTACTCTTTGTCACGGCCCTTTCCATTGCCACTTCTTAACTGAAATATATGAGATGGGGCCTAAACATTTTTGACCTTATATCTATTTCAAATGACGAATTGAACAGACATGGTGGAAATGACAAGTGTTGAATGCAACTGCACTAATTTGGTTTGCCTACCTTGCTTGTTGTCAAAATCAACCAAAAATCATCTATTCATAGATTGAACTTCCTCGATGCATCCAAGGCATCAAAATTACTATGAGGAGATGTGATCAATTAAACGCAACAAAAACGATAGGTTTTGGATGTGACAAGTGTGAATTAGTCCTAAATTGTCTCAATTGTCCTTGAGATCACTCAAATGGCCTTCGTTTGCAAATTGGACTGCACTATTGTGTTCAGAGTGTGAAAATTATCTTGGAAGGTCATGCATATTGCTGGGTCTTTGCACTCAAGTCGGTGTCACACAAAATATGATGCATAAAATTTGAATAAAATATGCAAAAATGAGAAAATTTGTGCAAAGATGTTAAATTTAATATATTTATATGTTGGATCCTGACTTGTCCTTAGATTCACACCCAAGAAAATAGTTAGAATAATAGGAGAGTTGTAGCACAGAGAGCAGAGAAAAAAATTCGAGGAATGCACCTTTTAATATCTAAGGCCTTTCTTTCTTAAGTGATTACTCATATTTATAGTGATGTTGGCATAAAAGTTATGAAATGATGCATTAATTACACACAAATTTCAATAGATTCTCTCTATCCCTTTTATCTTCTTCTAGCATTCACATTATAATAATAATATTTTAATAATGTCTCGGCTCGATAACTATCGCTCATAAACATTGTCTTTTAGTGTTTCATTTTTGGTACAGTTCCTATCAACTTGTTCTCTAAAGCGAGTTGGTGAGGTCCTTTCAATCGTCTTAAGGGGCTTTGTTATTAAATTCACTTGTAAGAGCCTGATTGGGTTGGTCTCCTAGGTGAGTTTAGTCAAGCTACCATGGTCAAGTAATGTAATTTCCTTGTTAAGTTCCCCGATTGAATTACTTGGTAAGAATAATCTTGCCAACTTGTCTTACAGGCTCAGTGAACCAACTAGTTGCACGTCTTGAATCCGGCCCAGGGGATTTCAATCATGCAATATATATTATAAAATTATAAATATTATTAAGCATACCTAGCCACCCGCATCCCATGCATCGCCACTTAATTCGTCCAATAGGAATACAACAACAACAACAACAACAAAGCCTTAATCCCACTAAGTGGGGTCGGCTACATGAATCCTTTTTCTCCATTGCGTCCTATTTAGTGTCAAATTTTCGTTTAATTCTAATAAATTAAGATCATTTTTTATGCAATAAGCCCAAGTTTTCCTAGGTCTCGCCTCCGCCTTTCTTAACATAAGTTGTATTTAAAACATCTACTCTCCTAATCGGATCATCGAGGTGGTCGACGTCTAATGTGACCAAACCATCTAAGGCGACTCTCTCTAATTTTATCCGTCACTTGGTGCAACTCCAACCCTTTTACGGATATATTCATTTCGCATTTTGTCTCTAAGTGTAAAGCCACTCATCCACCTAATCATTCTCATCTCGGCAACACTTAACTTAACATTATGCTTCTCTTTTAAAGGCCAACATTCAGCACCATAGAGCATTGAAGGTCTCACCATCATCTTATAAAATTTTCCTTTCAGTCTAAGCGGTACTTTTCTATCACACAATAGGCCGGACGCATTCCTCCACTTCAACCAACCAACTTCGAATTCTACTATTAACATCCCCATCTATATCACCATCGCTTTGAACAATGGACCCGAGATATCTAAATCGTTCACACCTTTTAATAATTTGATCACCCAAAGTTACACTTGCTTGTCACTAGAACCTACTATTACTAAAATTACATTCCATGTATTCGGTTTTAGTTCTACTCGAACGAAGACCTTTAGACTCCAATGTAGCCTCCATAAATCAAGTTTTTCCTGGACTTTTTCTCTCGTCTTATCCACAATGAGGATATCATCAGCAAAAGCATACACAGAGTACATCCTCTTGTAAATGCCCGAGTAAAACCATTTATAAATAAAGCAAAAAGATATGGGCTTAAAGCCGATCCTTGATGTAAACCAACGAAATAGTAAAATACTTTGTCAATCCTCCTTCGAGTTCGAACACATGTAACGGCTCTAGCATACATATCTTTAATGACTTGAATATAAGTCATATCAACACCTTTCTTCTCGAGGACTCTCCAAAGAACATCTCTAGGAACCTTATCGTAAGCTTTTTCTAAATCAATAAAAATCGAAATGTAGATCCTCCTTATTATCTCTGTACTTCTCCATCGAACCTCTCAATAAATATATAGCTTCCATGGTAGACACACTGCCGCATAAATCCAAATTGATTATGAGAAATCTTCGTAATACGTCTTAACCTATGTTCAATTACCCTCTCCCATAATTTTAAAGTATGACACATCAATTTAATTCTCTATAATTTGCACACTCTTGTGCATCTCCTTTATTCTTAAAAATGGGGACCAAAATGCTCTCTTCTCCACTCCTCGGGCATCCTTTTAGTTTTTAAAATAATATTAAAAAGTTTAGTAAGCCAAGAAAACCCCCGAATCACCTAAACATTTCCACACTTCAATTGGGATATCATCGGGTCCTACGGACTTTCCCCTTGGTTTTCTTTAAAAGCCTCATCAACTTCTTTTTTACTAATGCGACGGTAAAAATGAAAAGTTTTATTATTATTAACGATATTAAGATCACTAAGGTCAATCGTACTTTCAGCATCATCATTAAAAAGTTTATCAAAATAACTCGTCCAATAGGAATATAGCAATAAAAAAAATAACAATCCTAGTTAAGCTTTTGCTTTGCATAGCAGCCACCTATGATGCACTGACACTTTTGACTAAAGAGTTTCACAATTTTGAACACTTATCGAACATTGGCACTCGCCTCACACGCCCCAGACACGTGACGAACACGTCCCTGAGATGTTCGATTTAAATAATATTAGAATAAAAAGGGATGCGTCTTAAATTAATGGATTAATTTTTTTTGAAAAAAATATTTTTAAAACATCTATGCTATATTTTTTACAAGTAAAATAAAAAAAATTATTCAAAGGTTAAACCTATATGACTTAGATGATATTGTCACATTAAGCGTCAACCATCTAATGTTCCGATTAGAAGAGTAGAAGAGAAGCATACAACTAAGTTAAGTGTTGAAGAGATGAGAATGATTAGGTTGATGACTAGCTTTACACTTAGAGACAAATGTGAAATGAATATATCTGTGATAGGGTTTGTGTAGCTCCAGTGACAGACAAAATTAGAGAGGCGTCTTAGATGATTTAGTCACATTACACGCCGTCCATTTGATGATTCGATTATAAGGTAGATGTTTTAAATTCGACATATGTTAAGAAAGGCAGAGCTAGACCTAGGAAGACTAATTTATAAAAAAATGATCTTAATTTATTAAAATTAAATGAAAATATGACACTAAATAAGAAGCAACGGACATAAAAGATTCATGTAGCCGACCCCACTTAGTAGGATAAATGTTTGTTTGTTGTTGTTTGTATAAGTTATGCTTAAGTATTTCTTATTTTTACTTATTTATTTTAAAGTTTTAATTTCGATTTATTTTAGTTGATTTTTGATTTCGTCGGAATCTGACGAGCTTCAGTAGAGAATCTGTGGAAGTAGCCCTCTAGAAATTCTCCCTCATTCTAGCAAATTCCTAAGAGGTAGGACAAATCTTTGATGATTCTTCTGTTTGTTATGAACTGCACTAATAGTCTGACAAGCTTTATTGATCATGTTGCGAGTGCCCATTAGGAGGGAGTAAAACTAGGTGTGAGCTTGACTATTGAGAGTGATAGGGAACACTTGATAAAGAAGAGCATTAGAGACACGTTGAATGTGTATGGTAGTCGATAGTGGTCAACGTGCTTGTAGGGGTCAGTTACTCTTTCATAGGAATCATTTTTTGGGAGCTTGAAACATACTGGGATGGGGTGTTGAAGGACCACCTAAACCAATGGTGAAGGGCCTTGAAAGTTGCGACTGGTAGGGAAACGATCCCTATCACCAAGAGGGAACTCTTGTTAAACCATCTACCATAGCTCGTCCCAGATCAAATTTTTAGGAGGGACAGTGAGATGTGGTTAGGCCATGTTTCTCTTGAGCACTGGAGGGTTATCAGTCGATCTAATTGTGCACGACAGAGGAGTGTGACTCACAGTATTTGCGAGGTCGGCATCCAGCAGAGGTAGGGCTCCATTGTGGGAAGGGAGCTTTATACGAGTGTAACAGGGCATTTCTTGTCGGTGCAGAGTTGGCTGTGCGGGTATCGATTGTCGAGCCTCGAGTAGGAGCCGAGGGATCACATTCCATGACTCCTCCATCTTACGCACTCGATCCTCCAGAGAAAGACCTAAGGCTCTTTCGCTAGCAGGATAATAATGCCTTCCGAGGTGGGAAGCGGCAGAGGCTTGATGTCCTTGACTCTGCGACTGTCCTCTGGAATGGTGAGTGTTGGAGCGGGTGCTATGTTGTTGCAAGTATTACGTTGAATGACCATTCATAAAGTTTTGCGAGGCTTTGGGGGTGGGATCGACTGTTCTTACAGACGGCACCAAATTAATGCATGCTCGAAAATCCATAGTGGTAGAGTGATTATTTAGCTTCTTAGCGTTGCACAAAATCCAACACAAACATTAAAGTGACAGTTATACAAATTAGAATTTATTCCATGAAAAATTCAAAAAGGAAAAAAATCACGAGGCTTAACCCGGTAAGAAATAATCAACAATAGCTTGATTGGTACATGTACATGCTCTTATCCTACATGCGGGAAAGGGTTGCACAGTTGTAATGTTTGTATGGAGGACTCGTTGCACAACGACCAGGAGCAGTTGCAGTTGTCGGAACTTCGGTATACCGTCTTTGAAGTGCGTTACTGTGTGGTGTTCAAGGCAATGTGCTGCTTTGTAGAATACTCTGCTGCTTCATGATGTTGGCCTCTACTCCGCACAATGTTCCGTTACTTCGCAACCTTGGTTGTTACTCTTCACATCGCTTTGTTACTCAGCAACGTAGGTATTGGTCATTGTTCAACAATGTACTTAATCAATCTACAACATACGTCGGGATTCCACAAGGGGCTTCGTTGCAACGAGCAGGGGGCGGCCGACGGTGGTCGGCAGCCGCAGGAGTGGAAAACGTTTGCCGGATCTTTGGTGTAAAACACTAGCCTTTAGCTTCTTCTCCCAATGGTCTTTCAAGCTCAGATGTTAGTTTCCTTTCATGAAGTGGGTAAACCAATATTAATAGATTTTAGGAAAGATCTCCTGACAAATAAGGAAAGAATCTAGATCATTCTATCAGATCACCTAATGAAATTCCTTTGATCGAATGACGTTCTGTGGACATTTGAGTGACTTAATGGTGTTAGAATTGAATCATCTTGGCTCGTTAGATTTGTCTCGTCGAGACGCTTGATTTGAGTGTCAGCTTGTTAGCTCTAGAATCAATTTGATCTTTCAATTTGACACAAAAACCTGCTAAAGATGATTTAACGACTCGATTTGGGCTTGATTTGACTCAAATTGACCCAACTTTGGTGTTTGATGCGATGTTTTTGTATTTTTATATGTTTGTTTATAATCACTGGAATACAAACGCAAGTATACGTATCGCTCAAGTAATACAGGGTTCTAATAGAGGATTGATTATCGATCCCACAGAGAAGGTGTAAGTTTATGATAGGAGCACTAAAACACAAGGTTCAACTATATAAAACTTACAAGTGAAAAACACAAGTTGACAATGTTTAATGATGCTAATAGATTAAGTTTACCAAATTACTTTCCAAACTTTAAATTAAATTTATTAATTCTAAACAAAGCTTTACTATTTTGTAATGAAAGGTTCAAATTGGAGAAATTATACTTCCCATTGCAATGAGGTTATGGTTAATGAAAGATTCAGATTGTTGGAAATTGTATTGTGCCAAATAAAACCATTCCTAACCCTTTTCAGAGTGCATAAAAAACATTGACTAATCGTAGGTTTAGTCCCTGACTCTCACTCCATATCTCCCATTTCCCCGTCGCCTGAGGGCTAAATCTCGCTTTTGTTTTCAAACACTAGGACCAAACCAAATTGGGGATTTTAGTCTATCACCCTTAAAATCTCTAATTCTACGTCCAATAAAGTATATTTCCGTATTTATTTACACTTAACCCCATGGACTACGTTCTCATCCATGGACATGAATGTGATTCTCACTTTATTGTAGAACTTATAGTCTTTTCGGATCATATGTTTCACAATAAATTATAACATTTCAATTGGCCAGATCGAAAAGTAAATGAAGTACGAAGTGTAAAATCATCAAGTATTTAACATTTAATTAACATGTCCAATCTCTCTTCATTTTATCATATCTCATTGCAAGGAGAAAGACACAAAAATCTGCTCAGAATTCATGAGGAAAATATGACAAAAACACGGATTTTATACATAAAAATAAGTTTATACAAAAAAAAATTGATAAACACAACATATTTGAAATTCTTCCCCAAAGCAAATCCCTTGAAGTTCCTTTGAATATGTTTCTCTCTTACAACAACACTCAAAACTCACACCAAACAAGACTACAATGACTCAAGACACTCTCTACAACGACTCTTCCACGTACACACATGACTCCTTATTTCTGACATTCAACCCTCTAATATAGTGTAGGGACAAATTTCCTAAGAGATGCCTCAAGCAACCTTTCAAAAATTGTTCAAATTCATTGAACCCGCCAAAAATTCGAAAGTAATCGTCCTGGACACCGTCGGCGCCTGATTTGGGTACCGTCGGTGCGAAGGCTCTGTCAAATGGCGCCGTGCTAGAGCGTGGTTTTGAAATATGCTCTTTTCTGGATGTGGGCGCCATCGGTGCCCAGGGCAATTTTTCAAAAATGCCTCATTTGACTCTAAATTTCGTCATTTTTGCTTCATTTTTGCTCCAAATGCCAAAAATCAACATACTTGTAATAAAATATGAAAATACCGTCCTTTAAAGTGCTTCACCAAAAAAGAGTATAAAATATATATGAAAAATCCAATATATTTTTGGTGTATCAACATCCCCTAAACTTAACTGTTACTTGTTCTCAAGTAACACTTTTATTACATAAAAATTATGACTTGTGGCAGTGAACTTAACTTTATAATTGTTACAATTTTTTATTCATAAATATAATAGAAAGACTTTTAAATCAATTTTAATACTTGGGTCAAAATATAGGTAAGAGTATTTAGTAATCAAGTTTAAGAATTTTAGTCTTCTATTCATTTCAAGAATAAGTGCAATTTGTCATACTAAGAATACTTAGAAAAATTGTATGAAAAAGAATTCTCATGAAGACTCTATTAATAAAGACACTAACACATCAATATAAATTTAGAAATGTTATTAAGTTCTTTGCTTTAGGTTAATTCAAGTGAAGTCAATTTTTGATTGGACATCTCCTCAAGCTTCTCTTCACATATATTCTTATTTTCTTTTATATATATATATATATATATATATAAATTGTTTTTCAATCCATTCTTTTCTTTTATTTCTTTTCATGTGAGGATTATTATATTTGGATAGACTTTAATGATTTTGAACTTCACCATTCTCATTACATTTCTTTCTTTATACATCAATATTAATAGTAACATTATTTCATAAAGTTTTAATCTTTTCTTCTTACACGTAATCCTAAGACTCTTAAAATTTCAAAAATACCATTTCCTTTACTCTAAATAGTAAACTATAGTCTTATACTCTTATACTAAATATTTTAACCCTAAAGTTAACTTTAATCATTAAAACTTAATTTTCAAGTCTATTATAATATTAAATAAAATCAAAATTATAACTTTCTAAAGTTAAATTTTTACCAAAAATCATGTTAAAAGTAGTTTTAAAAAAATATATAGTTTATTTGAGGACAAATAAAATTTAGTCTTTCCTCCCCCAAACTTAAATTTTTCAACATATAACACATTAAAATATAAAATGTAGGAAGGAAGAACAAAAAAAACTAACCTTTTGTGTACCGGGTTTTTCATTTCTTTTCTTTAAAGCTATGCAGGTATTGATTAAAAATTTACAATAACAAATATATAAGTGTAGAAAATTTGCTAAACATAATATATCCAAGATTTACAAGGTAAATAGATATTAAAACATAAACTTTAAACATTTAGCAATAATATGAAAACATAAAACAATTCAAATACCTAAACAGGTAGCATGAAATTAAACTTATATTTTCACTCCACAAAATTTAACTATGCAACAAGGCAAAATAAAATACAAGTACCACAATAACAATACATCACAACAAATCAGTATCACATCAAACCATTATCGCTAATCACTATCATCATGCTCCTCTTCTTCTTCTTCTTCATCTTCTACGTCAAGATCTTGCTGTTCATAAGGATTGATGCTAGGGCAAGTAGGAATTCAACTGTATGATCATCCCTCATAAATTTGACTATAACCTCAACATATAAGCAGCATCGTACTCAAATTTGCTCTTCATAAATTCATCATTATAAACATTTTGAGCCTCTTAACCTTCAATCTTATTCTGTACTGTCAATATCTCTCCTTGTTGGATCATAAGCTGTTCCATGATACTATGAAGAGTAAGAGGACTAGAAATAGATAGAATATCATGACTACTACTCGTAGTTCTCCATCCAACATGAGACTCATAAGTTCTAATATTAGCCTTTCCTATAGGCTTAAGAGGCTTAACCATTTCTTCATCCTTATCAAAATCAACTCCTGATTGTTCACATATATTGAAAATCAGGGTAGGATAACCTAAACCTCCTGTAGTCTCACTCATAGCAACAACATAGATATTTCTATAAATGGCAGTCGATATCAGCTATTTTCATTTGTTGAATCCAAAAATTTAAAATAGCTCCGTGCCTTGTCACTTATTGTGGTAAGGAGGCAGTAATCTGACAGAAATGAAATAATGTAGGCTTTCGATGAAATATTTAACATTGAAGCAGAAAAATTTACCTTTTGATTATGTTTCAACTTCCAAACTCTTTTTCCATCGGTCAGATAGCCAATGACTTATCCGAAGTAGAATCTGTAGCACTAAATCTAGAATACTCACAAAATGAACCCCTCAACTGATAGAAAACATTGATTCGATCCGGGGTAAATTCCACCATTTTACCAAATACAAATGCATGTTCGTCTGAGGTTTCCTTTAGATTAGCGTAGAACTCCCGCACTATGCCAACAATCACTTCGGCCGTGAAGTAACAAAAGTTTTCCCAGTGTCGAGCAACGATTAACCTTTCAACAACCCCACTCGGACTTTGGAAAGCTAGATCTTGAACTATCTTCATCATTACAAGTTGACAATTGTATTGGTATTGAACTTTTATACTCACAAACCGTTTCTCATCAAAACCTAATTTTCTCTTCCCTTTACTCATCCTTGGAGCCATAGTAAAATCTATAAAAGTGAAAATAAACCCATATAAATTCAAAGTTAATAATGTGGGAAACTTCAAAGATCAATCTAATAGGTAAGAACTTTTCACCATGGATTCTCTCAAAATTTTCTCCAAAAACTTCAAAAATTTGGATTTCCAAAATGTAGGAGCAATTCTTAGTGAAAAGAAAAAAATTCAAGTTTAAAGTAAAGCTCTTACCAAGAGAAGGGATCGAAGTCTTTTTTCTCTTCAAATCGCCTTAAATCCAAATGTAATCAAGCCCTAGTTGAAGTTTTCGGCCTAGGCTAGAAGTAGAAGATGACTATAAGGGGTAAAAATGTCCTTTACCGAGCAGATTTCGCGATTTTAACAAGACATGAAAATTTTAGTCTTCGGGCGCCGTTGGCGCCAGAACAAATTTTCAGATTTCATATTTTTTGCGACTCAGTCATTTCTTCGTCATGTAATCATTAATTAGCTTTATTAAGCATCAATTTTCACAATTAAGTGGTCTACTAACAATAATTTTCATAAACAACACAAAACTTAACATTCATATATAAAATCTAACACTTACAAGCAAATGTTTCCATCCACACCAACACACAAGTGATACAAGCCGCACAACATAAAATTTCAGCGTCGAAATCAAACCACAATGTCCTAACGTTGAAAAATAAACAACAAACATTCAATCAAAACATAAAGAGTCTAAATTAAAGAAAATCCATCACAAACACACATAAGCAAATATATGTTTAAATACTAGGAATCCAGTGTTTAGAGTCACTACTCTTCGTCATCATCAATACTATCTTCTCCTCGAATGTCTCCTATAATTTTGTGATGCACATATAGATTGTAAAAAGGCCGGTATGGAAATTCATCGTTCGAATCTTCTTCAATCCAAGCATTTTTCTTAAACATGCGTATCATACCTTCTTCAATGTGTCTCGTATGATCAAAATGCTCTTTTATCCTCTAATCCAAATGATCAAATAATTGTGAAATATTATTAACTGCATTCATAATATTCTGAACCTCTTTTTCCAGTTTCTTGATTCTTTTCAGAATAACTTGCGAACTATCAGGAATGCAGGGCCGTAAAGGTGATAAATTTTGAGATGGTTGATCCATAAGAAGGTTCATATCATTTTCCTCTCCATATCCTATGTAGTTATAATAATCAGTTGGGTCCACGAGCTTCCAAGGGAAAATCACTTTTTTCTAATGTTCATATGACACTTGTGACTAACTACAAAGCATGAATATGGTAAAAGGATGCCCAACCCATAAGTAGATCCATGCACAATCAAACTCAAAATAGATTTTATAATTATAGAACCCACATCAATGGGCTCTCCCGTTTGAATGCAATAATTCAAGATAACACTCTTCTTTATCAATTTATTGATCTGGTAGGGAGTAATTTTGCTGAAATAAAGAAATGTCATTGCTTTGATACAAGATTTAAGAGTGAAGAAGAAAAACTTACATTCTCATCATATCTTGTCTTCTAATTTTCATTTTCATCAGTTAAGAATCGATAAACTTCATTCATGATATCTCTTGTAGGAGTGAAATTTGTGTAATGACAAATGAAACACTTTCAATCATGAACAAATCATTTATCTTAGGATTAAATGATACCCACCTGTCTCAAACATAGACGACTCCTTGGTTGATTCCATGAAGATTTGCATAATATTCATTCACTGCTGGAACAACTACCGCGACAGTAGTAGAGCACAACACTTCCCAATGCCTTTGCACAATAATCTCTTCCACTTGAGTACTTGGATTACTCAATCCTCAATTCATGAAGCCTATTTCTTTGATCAGTCTTTTCTTCACAAGAACTTTATAGGAAAGTTTCTGCGCCTCGAAACTGATTAATTTTCTTCTATTGAAAATTTCATATTTTGAAGTATTTTTGGAATTGGAAGCCATGGAATTCGTCAATGGTGAATCTCTTGACGTTTTTCTGTCAAAATTGACTTTAAAAACGAATTTGGGGAGTTGTTTGGGCAAGAAATCCGTCCAAAACCGCCAAAAACCGCTTCTAGAAGCATCCAACCAAGTCATCATAACTGCGGCGCCGTCGGCGCCCACTCTCTATCAAATGGCACCGTCAGCGCCCAGAGCAGATTTGCACACCATTTCGTTTTGCTCCAAATAAATTTCAAATCTTCCATTAAATCTAATAATTGCTGTGATTTATAACATATAAGAATGAGTAGGATTCCAAAGTAATATTAACTCATATATTTTCAACAACAGCTAAAACAAAGCAAAATAACAAAAATAACTTTGAGTTGTCTCCCACAAAGCGCTTAGTTTAATGTCGTCAGTCCGAAATATCCAATTTTTATTCGGATGACTCAACATTAAAACCTCTTTAAAATGTGGTATATGCCCCTCAAAATAAGGTTTTAATCTATGCCCATTAATTTTAAATATATTTTCGGTTTTATGATCTTCAATATCGACAGCTTCATATTGATAGACTTTAATAACAATGAATGGTCATAACCACCTAGATTTCAGTTTTCCCGGAAATAATCTGAATCTTGTATTATATAGCAAAACTTTTTGTCCAGGTTCAAATTTCTTTCTTAATATCTTCCGATCATACCATATTTTTATTTTCTCTTTATAAATTTTAGCATTATCATAAGATTTATTTCTGATCTCTTCAAGTTTATTAAGTTGCAACAATCTTTTGTCATCAACATCATTTAATTTGAAATTAATTTCTTTAATAGCCTAATATGCTTTATGTTCAAATTCCACAGGCAAGTGAAAGTCTTTCAAAAAATTAGTCTGTATGTGAACATTCCTATAAGAGTTTTAAAAATTGTCTTATATGCCTACAATGCAGTATCTAATCTAGACCAATCCAATTTATTCAAATTTACAGTTTTTTTCAAAATTTGTTTAATTTCACGATTTGATACTTCTGCTAGACCACTAGTCTAGAGATGATAAGCAGTAGAGAATTTATGCATAATATTATATTTTCCAACTAATTTTTCAATTCTTTTATTCCTAAAATTCCTCCATCAGTGATGATCACTCTAGGCATTCCATATCTTGTAAAAATATTTTTTATTAAAAATTTTGAAACACTATGAGCATCACATTTAGGTAAAATTATTGCTTCAATCCATTTTGATACATAGTCTACAACAATTAATATATATAAATTTTCAAACGAAGGAATAAATGGTCTCACAAAATCTAATCCCCATACATAAAAAATTTCAACTTTCAATGTATAATTCAGAGGCATCTCATTTATTCTAGAAATATTTTTTACTCGTTGACATCGATCACATGTTTTAATATATTCATTAACATCTCTAAAAAGAGTAGAACAATAAAATTCAGATTGTAAAATTTTATGTACAGTTCTATTAGTTCCAAAATATCCTCCAAATTTAGAATCATGACATCTTTGAATAATTTGTTTTGTTTCTTCATAAGACACACATCCCCTAATAACTAAATCCTTACACTGTTTATATAAATATGGGTCATCCCAAAAGTAAAATTTAACAGCATAAATAAATTTCTTTTGTTGTTGCTTCGTTAACTCAAATGGTAAAATATCACTCACAATATAGTTAACAATGTCTGCATACCACGGTATATTCTTTACATTATTTCTATATAATTGTTCATCAGGGAAAGTTTCTGTAATTTTATTTGCAAAATCAAATAATTTTTCTATTCCAAATTTTGTAGATAAATGATCAGCTATTTGATTCTCAGTTCATTTTCTATCCACTATCTCAAAATAAAACTCTTGCTTTAGAAGTATCCATCGAATTAATCTTGGTTTCACATTCATCTTTTGCATTAAATACTTAATTACATAATGGTTAGTATGCACTATACATTTCGCCTCAATTTATGACCAAAATTTATTTAAAACATAAACAATAGCTAATAACTCTCTTTCAGTAGTGATGTAATTAACTTAAGTATCATTAGAGTTTTATTACCATTATATATTACTTTAAAAGCTGTCATATCTTTGCCTAAAACATCTCTAATGACATATTCATTAGCATTGTACATTAGCTCAAATGGTTTTTTCCAATCAGGTGGAACTATTATCGGAGCAGTGATTAATTTTTCTTTTAATAATATAAAAGCCTTTATGCATTCTTCATTAAAAGCAAATTTCATATCTTTTTTTAAAAGTCGACACAGAGGCTTAGTAATTTTTGGAATCTATTTTATGTAACGCATGTAGAAACTAGCATGCCCTAAAAAACTTTTAACTCCTCTCACTGTGGTAGGTGGTAGTTTTGAAATGATTTGAATTTTTTCATATCTACTTCCATGTCATTTTCAAAAATTTTATGTCTAAGCAAAATTTCTTTTACAATCGTAAATTGACATTTCTCCTAATTTAAAACTAAATATATTTTTTCACATAGTTCTAAAACTTTTTCTAAATGATTTAAAGCATAATTCGAATGAACTTCCGAACACTGAAAAATCATCTATAAACACTCCATTTCATTTTCAATTAAATTACAAAAAATTGACATCATACATCTTTGAAATGTTGCAGGTGCATTACATAATCCAAATGACATTCTTCGAAAAATAAATATTTCATAAGGACTGGTAAATGTAATATTTTCTTGATCCTCAGAAGCGATTGAAATTTGATGATAGCCGGTATATCCATCCAAAAAACAATAATATTTGTGCCCAGCTAATCTATCCAACATTTGGTCTAGAAAAGGTAAAGAAAAACGATCTTCCCTAGTGGCGATATTTAATTTTTTATAGTCAATACATATTCGCTACCCATTGACTTTCTTGTTGGTATTAATTCATTTTGCCCATTTAAATCTACTGTGACTCCCTCTTACTTCGGAACGCAGTGAATTGAACTTACCTAAGCACTATCTGAAATAAGATGTATTATTCTAGCGTCTAACCATTTTAAAATTTCTTTCTTAACTACTTTTTTCATCATCGGGTTTAATTTCTTTTGAGGATCAGCCTTAGGTTTATGATGTTCATCCAATAAAATTCTATGCATACAAATCGAAAGACTAATTCCTTTAATATCAACTAAAGTCCATTTGAAGGTTTTTTTATCTTTTTAAAATTTCTAATAATTTTTGCTCTTGTGATTCGATTAAATAAAAGGATATAATAGCAGGTAATGTAGATGTATCTCCTAAAAATACCTATTTTAAATGAGTAGGTCGTATTTTCATTTCAATTTCAGGAGGTTTTATAATTGAATGAATGAGATTTTTATTATCATTTTCGATAATATTCAATATCTCAAATCTTTCATGAACATAATCTAACTTTTCATTTTCTATCTCATTGTTTCTATCTTCCCTCTCATCCTTATCCTCATATTTCAAATCTTCTTGATCTAATTTCTCTTCAAAATTTTCCTTAAAATGCTCATTACTCAGATAATTACAAATTTTCATTCTGAAACATTCATTATCTTTTTTTGTCGCTGGATATTTTCTGATTTTTGATATATTAAATATTACTTCTTGATCATTAACTCTCATAGTTAATTCTCCTTTTTAAACATCTATCTTGGCTCTTCCAGTTATAAGGAAAAATCTCCCCAAAATAATATGAATTTTTTTATCTTCTTTCATATCTAAAACAATAAAATCCAGCGAAAATATAAATTTATCAACTTTTACCAATGCAACTTCTATAACTCTTTTAGGATAGGTGATCGAACTATCAACTAACTAAAGAGTTACAGTAGCAGGGGAAACCTCTCCTAAACCCAACCTTCTAAAAATTGATAGAGGCAGGTTAATACTGACTCTCAAATCACATAAGACTTCCAAAAAATCTTTCACCAATAGCGCAATGTATAGTAAAGCTACCAGGATCTTTTAGTTTTTCTGGAAGCTTTTTCTGAATAATTGCGCCACACTCCTCAATAAGTGTAACATTCTTGTTATTTGTAAATTTCATTTTCTTGTTAAGTATATCCTTCATAAAATTCACATAATTTGACATTTGTTCTAAGGCTTCAACAAATGAAATATTTATAGTTAATTTTTTAAGGATTTCTAAAAATCTTGAAAATTGTTTATCTCTGTGTTGTTCAATCTTTAAGGAAACGGAAGTAGAGGTTTTTTTACAGTAATTTTCATTGGTTTAATTGAAGATTCCAAATTAGGATATGCATCATTGTTACCCTTTTCAATTTCTATCATTTCCTTTTCCTTTTCAATTTCTTTTTGTACTCTTGTTTACAATTCTTTTCCACTTTTTACTTGAATCGCCTTAATTTGCTCTTTATTTTGAAGAATTTATGAAGGTCTATTACTAAGTGCAGTAGCAATATGTCTCAATTGATTTTCAATATTTCTAATAGCAGCTCCTTAACTTTGTAATTGGTTATTTTGACTCTGAAATTGATTCCCCATATTTAATACAAATTATTCAATAGACAATTTCTTCTCCTTGTGAGTTACTGATAAAACTTGGAGGATAATAAGGTCTATCGTTAGGATTTCTTAGTTGTTTGAATTTCCCAATGGATTAATTGAATTGTTATTATTATTCCAATTTAAATTACGGTGATTCTTCCAACCAGTATTATAATAATTTGAATAGGGGTTATTGGTTCTATTATTTTTGACATTCAAAGTCTCATAAGATGGTTGAGATTCTATTATTTGTCCCAATGAATTTTTCTCTAATACCGGAGACGTTTAAGAATAATTCTTCCCAATTTAATCTATTTTCTTTGATATAATAACTTGAGAAGCCAAAATAGATATTGCATCAGAATCATGGATACTCGCTATTCTTTTTTGATATACTCTTTCAGAGAGTCATTGAAAATTATTAGTAGCTATCTCCTCTATTAAAGAATATGCTTCATCAAAAAATTTTGACATTAATGAACCCCCAACAACAGCATCGATAATAGATCTAAGAGATCCAATTAATCTATTGTAAAAGATTTGAATTATTAACCAATCTGGTAAAACATGATGTGGACACTTTCTGAGGAGATCTTTAAATCTTTTCCAAGCTTCGTATATTGATTCTCCGTCGAACTGATAAAAAGATGTAATATCGTTCCTAAGGTTAGCAGTTTTTGAAGGTGTAAAATATTTTGCAAAATTTTTTTGAGATAGTTTTCCCCATGTTCTGATAGATCCAGATGTTAATGAATTTAACCACACCTTAGCTTTATCCCTTAATGAAAAAGGAAAAAGTCTAAGTCTAACAACGTCATTGGACACTCCATCATATTTAAAAGTAACACACAATTCTAAAAAAATAGCAATATGTAAATCATGATCTTCAGTAGGTGTTCCCTCAAACTGATTATTTTGTAACAGTTGGATAATAACAGATTTACGCTCAAATGAATTAGCAGTAACATCAGGATTTTGGATAGTTAAATGAATTTTATCTGCTATAGGATTAAAATAATCTCTTAATGGTCTCTGTTGATGTTCGTTTTCAATTCTTTGATTATCTAAGTTGTTCTCCATTTTGTTTAAATTTTCAGATTCTTTTTGTTGTTTTCGAATTATTAATAGTGCGTTCTAATGCGGGTCGTAGGGTATTAAATCTTCAGATCCTATACTACGCATAAACAAGCACAATCAACACACTTAAAAATAAGCAATATTATAAATCAGACAAAATTCTTTCACATACTACTAAATTTTCCATTCCTTTCCCCGACAATGACTCTAAAAACTTGATACTGTGTTTTTGTATTTTTATATATTTTCTTATAATCACCAGAATACAATCGCAGATATACGTATCACTCAAGTAATACATGACTCTAATGGAGTCCTAGTTATCGATCTCATAGGGAAGACGTAAATTTATGATAGTAGCACTAAAACACAACGTTCAAACTATATAAAACTTACAAGTGAAAAACACAAGTTGACAATTTTTTTATGATGCTAATAAAACTAAGTTTACCATATACTTTCCAAACTTCAAAGTAAATTTATTAATTCTAAACAATGCTTTACTATTTGTAATGAAATGTTCAAATTGGAGAAAGTATACTTCCCCTTGCAATGAAGTTATGGTTAATGAAAGATTTAGATTGTTAGAAATTGTATTGTGCCAAATAAAGCATTCTTATTCTTTACCCTCTTTAGAGTGCATAAAGAACATTGACTAATCCTAGGTTTAGTCCTTAAATTCGTGGTTAGGCTGGGAGGATACTGGCTCTCACTTCAGAGCTTTCGCTTTTCCATCGCCTGAGGGCTAACTCTCGCTTTAATTTCCAAAAATTCGGATCAAATTGGGGATTTTAGTCTGTCACCCTTAAAATCTCTAATTCTACGCCCAACAAAGTATATTTTTCTATTCATTTGCACTCAATCCCATCGACTACATTCTCATCCATGGAATTGAATGTGATTCTCACTTTATTGTAGAACTCATGGTCCTTTCGGATCATACGTTTCACAATAAATTTTAATATTTCAATTGGCCAGATCGAAAACTAAATGAAGTATGAAGTGTAAAATCATCACAAGTATTTAACATTTAAATAGCATGTCGAATCAATCTCTTCATTTTACCTTCTCATTGCAAAGAGAAAATTAAAGAAATCTTCTCAGAATTCATGAGAAAGATACGACAAAACACGGATTATATATATAATAGCAAGCTCATATAAACAACAATTAATAAACACAACTTATTTGAAACTCTTCCCCAAGCAAATCCCTTGAAGTTTCTTTGAATCTCTTTCTCTCTTACAACAACACTCAAATCTCACGCCAAACAAGACTCTACGATGACTCAAGTTACACAACGACTCTTCCACTTACACACCCTGACTCTCCCTTGTTTCTAGCATTCAAACGCTCTAATATAGTGTAGGGACGAATTTCCCAAGAGATGCCTCAAACAACCTTCCAAAAATCGTCCAAATTGTTTGAATCTGCAAAAAATCGCAAGTAACACGTCCTGGGCGCCGTCCGCACCAAGGCTCTGTCAAATGGCACCGTCGGCGCCGGAGTGTGGTTCTGAAATCTGCTCCTTTCTGGATGTGGGCGCCGTCGACGCCCATCCTGGCGCCGACCAGGGCAATTTTCCAAAAATGCCTCATTTTACTCCAAATTTCGTTATTTTTGCTTTCTTTTTACTCTAAATGCCAAAAATCAACATACCTGCAACAAAATATATCACCAAAAATGAGTATTAAATATATATGAAAAATCCAACATATATTTGGTGCATCAGTGTCAATATGTTCAACTCGTCGAGCCGCTCGGTTTTAATATTTGTTTGCCGAAATTAGAGTTCTGGATGATTTTTAATTGAAGTTTGAACGTTCCTTGTTAAAATTTGCTCCGAGATTTATGACACATCTCTAGAGTCATGCGGAATGATGAAAATTTATTGATGGCATATCAAATTCAATTTGAATTGCTGAGGTTTAATATGGCAACAAGTGGTTGTGCTAAGGCTTTTGGTGATGAACTCTTGGAGTTTTTGATCCCTCTGGACTCTTGATTTAATGTTGAGTTCGGTCTGATGCAAATCTAATTATTGAAAAGCTTATGATGTTGGAATGAGTCCGCTAAAGTTTTGTTGAACTGAGTTAATCGCCTAAGATGTTCCCTGAGACTTTTCCCAGGGTCTATTCATCAAAATGCAGGGACTTGGAATAAAGTTCAAATGAGGCCTGCCAAGTAATATTGATGCTGCTCCTTCCTATACGATGTAATAGCGTTGCAAAATAATTGTATGTAAGCTGAGGTTGGGGTCCTTTTGTTCTTCTTTGAAATTTGATTATTGGTATTTGCAATTCGCCTTGTACTTTTGCGGACAATTACATCATGGAAAGCTACACAATATGGCATGACTGAGGATTTATGTTCTGCTTGAGCTAAATCCTGCAATTAACGATATTTAACAGGTTGCTGTGGTCGAGGTTAGCAGCTATCAGATGGAAATACCAAGCAAGTACTTTTCTCCTTCTGTAAGTGATCTAGTAGGCCCTGTTGTACTGTTTACATGATTCAAACCTTAAATGTTCAAGTGTTCTTCACTAATTCTATTAAAGTGTTCATAGGCTGCAGTGATTCTAAACCTAACGCCTGATCATCTAGAGAGGCACAAGAGTATGCAAAATTATGCTGATATAAAATGCAATCTATTTTCCCATATGACGGCTGGCAAGCTTGCAGTTCTCCCAATTGGTATGGCCATGCTCATCTTATAATTTGAAAATTTTTGTTTGCCAACAATCTATGGGCATTTTCACAGAGAAAAAAGATTTTGGTTTGCTTTTGTCAGTTTATTCAGCCGTGGATTCAAATATGCCAATTTATCTTACGACGTGACTTGAGTTGCTTTCTTGAGCAATTTTGAAGTGCCAAATTGTGAAAATATGATTTTTTTTTTCTTGTAGTACATATATATCATGAATGAAATCAATATGAAATTATGGGAATAGATGTTTGCACTCATTCAACTGAGGTTGACTTGACTGGCAGAGCTGGCCCGTATCATATTGGCCAACCTGAACTTTAATGCGATCGAATCCAGTTAAGCACCTCATTGAATCACTGAAATTTCTGATTCGATCATGCAAGAACCACATTTTTTGTATTATGGTTCAGTCTAGAAAACAAAATTTTACCCTGAATGCGAGATTCACTCAGGATTCCTGATTACGTGTTAGATTTTGAATTAAAAACAGATGCCTAATCTGACTATTCTTCTCTGTTTCTGAAACTGTCCAATGCATAAATTGCAGTAGTTTTCTTCAGACAACTTTAATAAAAGGTCTGTACTGCTATCTTCTACAGCTGTAATTCGATTTTCTTCTTTTGGAGATAACTGTTGTTGCAGATGCAGAAAACCGGACTTTTTCTGCTACAGAAAACTGTAGTTGAAGACATAACTTTTACCACAGAAAACTGCATTGACAAGAAAATTCGTCTTCTTTTCTTTTCATTCTCCAATTTTCTTTCTTTTTAATATTCTTCGCAGGTGTTTTTCAGTCATCTTCCTTTCTAAATCATTTGATATCTTGTTATGTTCCTTTTTTCTCTTTTCCTCTCAATCTCTCGCTTAACTCATTTTTTTGCCATAAATTCACCTCTCTCTCTTCTGTCCTCTTTATTTTCTTTGATAATCGGACTAGGTAGGCTTCCCTCTCTTTTCCCTCCCAAAACATTCAATGCCATGTACTTGGAGGTTCATATGGGGTGGTGCTTGTTCAAAGGGTTAGTTGTTCCCTTCTCAATCAAGTCTCGATTATAATTTACTAAGAAATACTACGATGTACTTACAACTTTCGTGAAACTAATTTTCTAATTGCCTTTAGTTTGATTAGACTTTAAAGCACTACACCCACTACACACGGTACTTTTGTCAATAAAAATTTGGAAAAAAATAAAGATTATGATAATTATTTTAGAGTAGTTATATATCAACAATTAAAATGGAAACGGAATACATGGATTTTATGCCTTGGTTGGACAATGAGTGGCCCGAAAGATATTTTCATTGGGTTATTTGGTAAACTCTTAGTTAAGAGATGAGTATGTGAGCTCTTCAGGAGATCCAAGGTTTTGCTAATTTTGCTAACCAACAAAAGGGTAAATTTAGAAGTCAAACTAAGTTTCAAATGGGGCACTACCTGATTTTTTTTCCTCATGCAAGGATTCTATGTTTCTAGTTTGAGGCTTTTCCTTGGTTGTTGCCCTCGTGATTAATTCTCTCTTGACCACCTGAGAGAGCTCTCAATATAGGCTAGTCATAAGACTTTGCAATCATGGTTCAATGAAATATCCACAGATAAAATAATAAAATGTTGGATATGGTGATGCTTAGATGCTTAGAAAAGATGGCGGAGAGAATGATGACAAAACTTGCATTGATCCCATAATTTCATCGTTGCGGCTTTGCTACCATAGCCTAATTTGGATCGTTAAATGATTAGTTTTCTAATCCTTACCTCATGATCATTTAGTAGTTATGAGTTACAATATCAAATGAGATCTTATAGAGTATTTGATTGGAAAGCCTTCCTTAGCTAATTTAAGCGTTTGTTCTCTATTTGATGTGTAAGATGTCACAACTCGGTTTTAGAGTGAAATTCTCAGGAAGGGACAAATGGTCAGATTGTGAAATTTAAATTTAATTTCTTCTACCACTAACAATTTATAATCCAAATAAATCTGAAGAGTTATTAATGAATGTAATTTAAATTAACTAAAAGTAAAATTAAATGTAAAAAAAATTATCTTTTTGTATGTTTAGTTGCGTTTTCAATAAACATTCTCCCTTTAGTCACTCATTTCCATATCCAAAGTTTCAACCTGAAATTGTTGGTTTGTAATAGCGAGTTATCAACAATTTGGTGGATTGTCATATCTCTAAGTTATAGTAACATGATGGAAAAAGATAGGTATGCTAATTAAACATATTGAATCAATATAACAAAAATGATGGTTTATTATGTAATGATGACGATTCAACAATGACATGGGAGCCGAGACAACGTTCCGTGATTTCGCGCGTGGGATATTGTGGAAATTTCTTGTTTATGCGGGAACCTTGATGGGATTCTATCCCAATAGGCCCAATGTGGGTGTTCTTGCTTTGGATTTCTGTATAGCCTAGCATGTGGGACCATTGTTTTATATATATATATATATATATATATATATATATATATTATTATTTAAAAAAGTCTAATTAGGATTATTTTAATTTAGGGATATATATTATTTTTTATGTATTGGAGAACTTTTGCTTAGTTAAGGTTATTTGGAGACTTCTTATTCTTATTTTCTTTATTGGATTGCTATATTTTTAGATTTCTCTTAGGTGGTGTGCAAGTAACCTAATAGAATAGAAATAGTGATTTCTCCTAGACGTTTGAAAGTTTATAGACTCGGTGGGTGATGACTTAGTCTAACTAAATCATTGAAAACATACTTAACACATTTCATTTCATAATTCATTAACATGTATATACTTGAAAACGTATAAATCATATGATTAATATATATATATATATATATATATATATATATATATATATATATATATATATATATATATATATACTATACAAAACTATTAGATTTAACATGAATAAAATATATACCCAAAAGGCTAGAAATGTAAAAGCTGTACAAGGCACACCTAATTACTTGCCTTGGTGCTTACCTATTGGTAAAAGTCAACAACGTAGAGTGAGCAACATCGAGTTCAATGAAATTATAAAACCTAAAATAAGATTTTGTTGATGGAAAAGAAACAACATGCATGCTCAAATGTAACTGTACATGTCCACACACAAGTCACATTTTGCTAGAATCGTATAAAACATGTAAAAGAAAAGCACGTAATGAAAGAAATCATGAATGCTATGTAAAATATGTATTTCGTTCATTCATGTGTACTCATAAGCATGATCATAAAAGTCTTTTATCTAATCATAGAAATGTCACTTGTAATATAGACCTTAATTATTCTCATGTCATTGAGTCGTCACTGAGCATGAAAGCTACATTAATAATTGATAAATATTGCCTCCCTCTCAACATAGCAGTTATCTCCATGGTACTGACAGTTCTTTACATTCTGTCACCATCTGATCCCATTGGTTCCCAGAATTTCATTAGTGTCTGAGTACTAGGAGTCAAGAATCATACCATTTCCTATCATTCATACTTGCAAGTATTCTTATAATAGCCTACCTATAACATCAATTGTGATATTTCTTAAAACATAATTCATATAACAAACATTCATCATAGACATTGAAATATATCATGTGCATAAAACCTAATAAATGAATATCTTATCTATAACATAACTTGTGATATTTCCTAAAGCATAATTCCTATAACAAACATTTACCATAGACATTTCATTTATCATGTGTATGAATCCTAATAGATGAATATCCACGATTAATAATTTCACAAGCATATTTTTCAGATTCATAAAACAATAAATGTCATGTATCGTTAATGGCAATCGATTTGCATTCATATAATAAGTACAGTTATTCATCCACATAAGTAAGAAATTCAAAATGCAACATTGTCAAACATAAAATCACATAAAAACCTACAAAAAATTATATTTCTTAAGTTAGCGCATGATTATTTCACTTAAATTAACGGAGCAGCCCTACAATGAGTTTTCTCAAATTCATCTCAAGCTTGCTGCCTAGTGCAAACAACATAAAATTCGTAAATAACTTAGGATTTCGTAAAATTTTAGCTCATTTTTGTGATTTAAATAAATATTAGTCATTTACATATCTTTACCTCAAACTGTCTTCTCAGCATAATCAACCTTTCTTTATGACTTCTTTTCTTTTTGTCTTCCTACTATTACCTTAATCCTCCGTTTTCATCATTGAATTCATGCTAGAAACCTTTTTAGAAGACTACAAACAAAGTTCGTAGCTTTGCACACAAGTTCATCTTTGATACAGCCAACGAAACGAAGAAGTGCACTGATTCGTGGCATACATCAATAAGGAAATGTAAGGAAATGAATGTCTAGAATATCTTAAAAGAGGGATTCCTAAAATCCTATTTCCCCTGACGTCCATAAACGCAACCTGCAACTCTCTATGGTAGCACAGATCACGCCTGATACAGCGATCCGTGCGGAAATCTTGCGGGAAGGAAGAATCGTGAGAGGGGAAGAGGAAAGATTGTTATTTAATGCACCCCCAATCACTCTCAGTCGTTCGATCTAATTAAGTTGCAGATGGCAGCTTAGTAAGGGAGAGGTTGGCTGACTACAGTGAAGGGTTTAGAGAGAAGATTAGGATTTAATAAGGTAAATTAATTTTAATTAAACTTATAAATTTATACTTTTATATCTCCCATTCTAACCAAAATTCATATATAATGCTATATATTAAATTGCTCAATTCGAAGTGCAGAATTCTATAAAATTGATTTGGTTAAAATATGAGTAATGCAAAATTTGGGTTACAATTTACCATTGCCAAAATTTTGCTTGGTTTTTCAAATTTCGTGTGTTACAACTCTTCCGTCCTTATAAAAATTTCGTGCTCAAAATTTCCAACTTGAACAGAAAGGGATATTTTTGTCACATTCATTCTTCTTTATCTTACATAACTTCCTTTTTAAACTTGGGCTTTATGTCTGTTTCTTAGCTTCTTAACATCAGTTTCTAAAATTCTTATAGGCTCAATATAAGTTAGATTTTTATATACTTCAATATATTCATATGAAATCCCCTGATTTGCATTTGAAACCCATTTTCTCAACGTTGTAATGTGAAGTGCATTATGATTATCTGACATATTAGTCGGTAATGCTAATCTGTAACCAACCGGACCAATCCCTTTTATTTTGATAGGATTATATACTTGGAACTCATTTTGCTTTCCTCACCAAATATACCTGTACCTATCATTGATCAGACTTTTAGAAATACAGAATCACTAATTTCAAATTCTACTGATTTGTGCATTGGGGCATAATATTTCGGTTGTCATTCATGAGCAGTTTTCAACCTGTCTATGTGTAAGCTGATTTTCTTTGTGGCTTCATCAACTAACTTAAGACCTAACATTGACGCACCTACTTTCTACCCAACTTAATAGTGGTTTTACATTTTCTCGCATACAAGGCTTCATAAAAAGTCATTTTGGTACTAGATTGATAGCTATTATTTTATGTAAACTCGATCATTGAAATGTGGATTTTTTAACTACTTCGAATGTCGAGAACACAAAGCCTCAAACAAATCTTTTAGTACTTAAATTGTCATTTCTGATTGTTCATCTAAGGTTTGTGAATGAAATGCTATGCTAAAGTGTAAATGGGCACCCAAACTTGTTGAATACCTTTCCACAACTTAACCGTGAATCTTCTATTACTTCATAAATGACAATTTTCGGAATTCCATATAATCTCGATAATTTATTCGACAATTAATATGACAAAATTTTCAACTAAATCCCCGTCCGTACGATCTGCAAGAAATGAGTTGACTTCTGTTAGCTTGTAAATAATTACCCAAATACTTTCTATGACCCTTCCCGAATCGAGAAAATCCACATAACAAAATCCATAACAATTTCTTTCTTATTTTCATTCAATGTACATGCAATGATTGTAGCAATTCATCGAGTCTCCGGGTGCCTACTCTTTACAATCATAATGCTTCGACATTTAGACATATTTAGTAACATTCTTCATCAAACTCGGGCACCGCGAAGTATCAAATTCAATCTCTTATACATTTTAGTGCGGCATGGATGAATCGCATATTCTAAATGATGAGTTTTATGTAGGATTTTCTATCTCAATCGGACCCATAACCGTAACTTATTTCGATTACACCATCTTCATCAACA